>OVBE01009614.1:0-15866 GCA_900406425.1 Iberis pinnata | reverse complement strand
CACCAATGATGCTAAAGTGGTTTTGAAGATGTTTAAAAGCATCATATTTCCGAGGTTCGGGATACCGAAAGTAGTCATTAGCAATGGTGAATCGCATTTCATCAACAAGGTCTTTGAGAGCTTGTTGAAGAAACATGGGGTTAAGCATAAGGTAGCTACAACGTACCATCCTCAAACAAGTGGCCAAGTGGAGGTTTCTAATAGAAAAATCAAGGCTATCTTGGAGAAAACGGTTGGGACGACAAGGAAAGACTGGTCCATCAAGCTTAATGATGCCTTATGGGCATATAGAACCGCTTTCAAAACTCCATTGGGGACCACTCCATTCAATCTCCTCTATGGTAAATATTGCCATCTCCCTGTGGAATTGGAGTACAAAGCCATGTGGGCGGTGAAGTTGCTGAACTTTGATATCAAGAGTGCCAAGGAAAAAAAGGGAAATTCAACTTGAGGAACTATACGAGATTAGGCTTGAAACCTATGAGAATGCAAGAATCTATAAAGAGAAGACTAAATTTTTTCACGATAAAAAGATCATCAACAAGGAACTGGAGGTTGGTGATCAAGTCTTACTCTTCAATTCGAGGTTGAAACTTTTTCCTGAGAAGTTGAAGTCAAGATGGTTAGGACCTCTCAAGATCAAGGACATTCGTCCTTATGGAGCAATAGTGCTAAGTGGTAAAGACGGGAAGGAATTTACCGTCAATGGACAAAGAGTGAAGCGGTACTTAGCGAATGAAGTCGTTAACGAAAGAGATTCAATGTCTCTTTCTGAACCACATCAAGCATAGGCAACGACAAAGTCAAGCTTAGTGACTTTAAACAAGCGCACTTGAGAGGCAGTCTCATGTTATCCTTTGTACATATCCTTTATTTACTTTATTTCTATGTTTTCAATAATGTTTTTGAGTGATTTGCCCCTGTTTCATACTTTGGTGAGTGTTTAGAAGCAGGTACTTGGCTCGTTTGAACTTTACAAAGGAAAAAGGATGAGGAAGAAATTCTGTAGAAAAGTATCGGCCAACCCAGCCGATACCATGTGGTCGATACATCAGTATCGGACCACATGTATCGGTTGGCTCAACCGATACAATTAATGAGAAAAAGGGACCAGACAGCATCGACCGATACAGTGTGGCTGATACTCATGTATTGGTCCACATGTATCGGTTTGAGGAGACCGATGGTGCCATATCGGGAGGTAAGTGTCGGCCTGTATCGGCCGATACAGATTTAATAGAAAAAGTATCGGTCATATCGACCAATACACATGGCCGATACAGGCCGAAATTAAACACTTCTTCGGTTTGATTTTCGGTTTTCACTTGATTCTTATCCGGTTTAGTCTTGCTTTATGGTCGATTTTAAGGAGATTTTTACTCTTCTTCTCCTCTTTTCCATCGAAAAAACATCTTCTAAAAGAAAGCTCTCAACTTTATTCAAGTTCTTCATTGATTCAACTCATTCCTCTTTGAAACTCTTGGAATTTGATTCGATTTTCACTAGTTCTAGAGTAATCCCTGCTCTTTTCCATCCCATTCAAGCTAAGGTATGATTCTCAACACCCAACTTTCGGATTCACTATTCACCCAAGAGAGAAAACTCACTTTTCTTATGACTTATGGTTGATTTTTCCTTTCTAGGTTTAGATTAGCATTGGGTAATGCCTGTTTGATGAATTTGGTTGTTTATTAGACTCTAATTTGTCAAAATTTTAGGATTTAGAATTTAGGGGTCTTGAGAATTGTCGTAGAAAAAGTTTGGGGGAATTGTTTGATTGTGGTTTCTAGAGTTGCTAAGAAGTGTTTTCATACTTATTCATGTGAATTATTCGACATTCAAGAGTTTTAAACCATGAATTCATTGATTTTTCTAACTTGAAAAGTTTATCGAATTAACATATGAATGTGAGTTTAGGATGGTTTGTGATGATATGT
Organism: Iberis pinnata; assembly: GCA_900406425.1. Taxonomy (NCBI): domain Eukaryota; kingdom Viridiplantae; phylum Streptophyta; class Magnoliopsida; order Brassicales; family Brassicaceae; genus Iberis; species Iberis pinnata. The sequence continues at coordinate 13,929 of OVBE01009614.1, read as the reverse complement.
TCCTTTGCCATGGATTATTTAAAGATTGGAATTGAGAATGGTTTTTATGTCTTGGTTTAAATACCAATGTATGGAAGCTAAGTCTCTTTTGATGACTTTGTAGGTACATCATGTCTACTCGGCTGTATACTCGGAAAGAAAAAGGAAAGAAGATCGCTAAACCAAAGACGAAAGCGGACAAATTGGTACCACCCATTATGAGAAGCTCCAGTGGACCGGTAATTTGGTTTCCGTCCGAAAAGTTTTGGGATGATCTTGCTGCTAGCACTCATCCATGCCAACCCATTTTTGAAGACTCGTCAGACGAGGAAATGCCTTAACAAGACGAAGAAGAGCTTAAGTCGGGTTCCGAAGAATAAGAAGAACCCCATGAGTTCGGTCCACCACTGACCAAAAAGAGAGCCCATGGAGAAGGTGGATCGGAAGAACCATCTATCAAGGATAGATTCGATCGGTTGATGAAGATGACGTTTGTCTTAACCCACTTTCCCGACGTTGACACTCTATCCGCTTTGGGTATTGAGGACGAAGTCCGGAAAATCATGAAAGGAATGGGTATCGAGACAATGCTTGGGATGAAGTTTGAGGGTTACAAGCGCAACACTTGTTTGTTCTTAGCCTCGCTGGAGGTTGACTGGCGTAACCAATGGATAAAATTTTTGGGTTGGAAACAAAGAAAACATCGCTACACTTTTGGTCAGCTTGAGGAGATTTATGGGTTCTCGGCTAAAGGAAGACGAACATGTGTCAAGGTTCAAGAAGAAACCAACCTTTGCTGGTGAACACTTGGTTCGGAGAAGTTCTTAGCTGGAAGAACAAAGAGTGCGGATATCCGCCATCCTGCAGTGCGTTATGTGCACAAGATTCTCACCCACTCTATCTTTGCTAGGAAAGAAGCGGGTTCCATTCATGATGGCGAATTTCAGTTAATGAAGTTCGGGATTGCTAAGTTCGTGGAGAACTATTACCGAGAAGAGAACTACTTTGCAAATTTGGAGGAGGATCGCCCGAGTCCATTGAAGCTTTTCTTGAGTCATTTGCTGGGGATTTCAAGAATGGGCATGCAAACCTCAGATAACTATGGGTGGTTGGATCACACCAATATTCAAGAGGTACAAGCTTAAGTGCGAACCCAAGAGTGAGGAACCGAAGCTGATGGATGTGCACTATCTCGACCGTCTTGGATTCTTAGCTGGGAAGCATGAGGTTAAGTTCGCTTATAGGTACTACCCAAAATATGGGAAAGTCCGAACAGCTTTGCTACCTAACCAAGAGATCACTCGCTTGGCGAACAACAGGGAAAACATAAGGTTTCAACCTGCACCAAGGGACTATTAAGGTTTCAAACATAAGGTTTCGGCTGCTGGGCCGCCACTAGACCCGATCACGGTTATCAAGAAGAGAGCAACTAGAGCTCCGAGTCCCCCTCATCATCTCCCAACCCATGAATGGGAGGAAAGACCGATTTATGGTCATGCTCGCTATTACCAGCCGCTCCCTAACCACCCGCTTCAACCAGGTCCGTTAAGGGACATTTATTCGGTTCATCAAAATTTGAGCCGTTGGAGCAAGTACCAAGACCGCACTTTGAAAAAAGTGGTTGCCGAGCTTCGAAGCTTGAAGAAGTTGGTCAAGAAGGGTTTTAGTTGTGCGAGTTGTGGCTCCTACAACACTGTCGACCCTCAAGGACCACAACATTTGGACTTGGTAGTTCGTGAAGAAGGATCTTCCACCGGCACACAACCATCCGAGACTGAGACGCATCCCATGCGTCCTCCATCACGCCCATGTCCACACCCGCAGCGGTACAAGCTCCAACCTCCTCCACCTACTTCTGACAATGAGTCCCCTACTTTCTCTTTGGACGATTATGGGGACAACAACGGTTCTGGCCACTATTAGGTACACCTATTTCCTTTTGTATATATTGCATTTAGTTTCTTTTTCTTTTTCTCTTTGTCCCTTTCTCCGACTTTTAGTACACACAGGGACCGTGTGATTTAAATTTGGGGGAGGGACCGTAGCTAATATAGTTTCGATTTGTTTTCTTATCATGCATCATTTGCATTGTGAATAGTTAAGGTTTTAGGTTGCATCATATGCATAGGGAACTAATTATGATTATGCCTTGCAAAGCCTAAGTCCTAGCCTTTTGAATTAGCATCTAAAGTGTGATGGATAGGATTGAACCTACTAGTAGTCTCGAAAAGTCTTGAAGTTTATGTATTGAATCTTGATATTTGAAAATCCATTAGTTTAGTCTCGAAGCCTGCTAGTTCTAGATTGTCTTCATAACTATTTTGACCTAACTTGAATTGCGAATTAGCTTACTTGAATGGTGTCTTGATGTGGTTTAAGGCTTAAAATTTTTGTAACGGTTTAGTCACCCAAAAGCCCAAACACTTGTGGCTAAACTGGTCATTCTCATCTTTAGAATGATTTCCCTCTCCATCGTGAAACCCAATACGCAAGTTACTTGTGAGTTTCTTTTCTTTAGTTATTGATTGGTAAAAACTCAAGAGTCAAAGGGGCGACAACTTACGATATCCATTTAGCTAGCATTTAGGATGGATAGCTAGGATCAGAAAATTTTAGTTTGATGGGTTACATTTCAAAAGAGTATGTCCGGGAAGATAAACAAAAAGAAAGTGATGAGTTTGATAAAAGAGAATCTCCACTAGACTAGGTGATGGAATGAAAAGAATGAAATCCCTAAGTTTTAAGAAATCAAAAGAAAAGCTCTAAGTTGAATAACAAAGAAGGCTAGACAAAAAAAAGTCAAGAAAAAAAAAGAGAGAAAGAATAGCCTAATATATCAAATGGTAAAAAGAGAGCTAGTGTAATTTGAAATGATCTAAGGAAAGTAAAAATATGTCTAGTGGAGGAACATTTAAAGCCTAAGTGAGCAAAGAATGAAGAAAGGTTGCTTTGGGTTGGGAAGTTTAACTTTAAAAGAGATGGTTAGAATCTTTGAAGAATGGGTAGAATAGGACATGGGCTTGGGAAGTTTAGGAGTGGAAATCAAAAGTTTTATTCCTCAATTGCCTTTTGTCTCGTTTTGATTTTGCTAAATCAATCACTCCCTTTTGAGTGATAACCCAATGATTTGAGTGTGAACTTTCTCTTGTTGCATTGGAAACCCCTTTCAACCTTACCAATTAAACCCGTCAAGATCATCATTTAAGCATGCTTCACTTATGAAACTAATTGAATGTAGGAGGATAATTCGTACTAGATAAGTGGATCGCTTACCTTTGGTAATAGGAAGGATAGTGAAGATACATGAATGATTTGATGAGTAAGGATGTTAGTTCTGGATTGACGATGTATTATGTTTTAGATGTTAGTTCACTAGGCTTTTGCTTAATCTTTTGGCTCTGAGGGTCCCATTTTCAAACCTCTTTTGCTTACTTTCCTTTGCGGTTTGCTTGAGGACAAGCAAAGGACAAGTTTGGGGGAGTTGATGTATTGCGTTTTTAACCAAATTCGGCATCGATTTAATTCTCATTTTAGCAAGTTTCACTTGCATTTAGATTAGTTTAGGTTGAATTTTGCATTATATTGCATATTTCAGGTGCCTAAGATGGATGGACTTGAACCGGAGTAAAACCAAGAAGAAAGGAGTCAAAAGGAGCGTAAAGAAGCAAACCAGACACTTGTAGCGGCCACTTGTACCGGTGGGACTAGGCCGATAAAGTCCCAAAAAGATTGACCGATATGCTTCAACCGATACACCTATATCGGTTGGGGTGTATCGGTTGAAGCCAACCGATACCGAAACCTAAGAAACCATACCGGGCATCATTGACCGGTACACCTAGTCCGATACAGGTGTATCGACCAGTGTGTACTGGTTGCACCATCCCGATATCGTTTGCAAGTAATCTGTACCGGCCACATGTACCGGTCGGTTTGGCCGATATCGACAAAAAAGGGAAAAAATGACTTGTTTTAAAGACTTTGAAAAACCTAGTTTGTATTATCCATCTTTTTATCAAAACCTTTGAATCATTTTGAAGTTTATTTTGATTTAGTTGTTTGATTTCTTGTTTTAATTTATTGTTTGTTTGATTTCTTTCATGGGTAAACATAGTTCTAATCTTGGAATTTGTGTTTTCCTCATGAATAGTGAGTAGTTCTTATAAGCAAATGGGCTAGGTAGATTAGGATGATTAGATGGTGACATTAGATGTTTAGGTCTTATAATTCTTAAATCCNAATTGTGTGATTATCCAAGAGATTTTTTTAGTTGCATGATTAGGAAAAGGATTATTACCACGAGAGTGGATTAATCTATTCATGGGAATCTTAGACCAAGGTTTAGCAGTTTGTGTTAGCATTGAGCATCTTAGGATATCATTTGATCACCCGAGTCGATTACTTTAGTCCGTTTGTTTAGTTTTTTATCATTGCATTCTTAGTTTAATCTTTATTATCTTTTTAGCTTAATCATTTGTTGATTTTCAATACATACACGTTTTAATCGATAAATACAACCAACTTTGAATTGCTTAGACAGAACGTGATTCTTATAGAATTAGTGAGTTAATTGCATCCCGAACTGGATTTGACACCTAAGTACTACAGCGACATTCAAGTAGTCTAGGATTACTTGCTAGATAGGAATCATAAAATCCTGTTTATCAAAAGACGAGGGAAGGGGAGCGGCAGATAAAGAAGCGCATGGTAAGGAAAGAGGGTCAAGAGGTTATGGTGGATCCGACAAACATTCTCCAGCGGAGATTTACCTTAGAAAAGGAGTTTGGGAGAGAACTAAGGTTTGATGGGTACCCGGCTAACAAGAATTCGTTTCAAGTTCGTTATCTATATATCATATTAACTTTCATAAGATTTTAGTTAAATATTTTTACTTATATATATGTTGAATCAAGACTTAACAATTAGGTTTAGGTCTTTGATCTTGTGGGTAAAAGCTAGGAAGAATTTCATATATCTTTTTAGAAGTAATTACATGGGTATTTATAGTAAAAATACATGCTTAAAACCCTAATTACAATAATTAACCCTAATGGGCCTCGAGCTGGAAGGCTCAACTCGTCAGATCGGCCCACTTAGGTTTTGCTCTTTTAAGCCCCTTTTCTTTTCATGATATCGGTGTCCATCTAGGCCTTAAGTCGAAATGGGCTTTTTGGGTAAGTGTTACACCTGGTATCAACAGTTAGTCCCCCCCAGGTCGGCGATGAGTTCGTAAGTCGGCGATTGATCTTCTAAGAATAAAAGTTTATTTCGGCTGAAGTGCATTAAATGCTCCTATAGGCTTTATCGAATCGTTTTGTAGGGGAAGCTTGAAGGTCACACCTTTACGGATTCCCACGAGCAATCATTGCGCTCCTCGGTAACCATCGTGTCCCTAGGGTATAAATACCCCCTCACTCCTTCATTCTCATACTTCACATTTCAGAATTGCCTTGCAGGTAGAATCGCTCTCCCTTCTCTCTTCTTTCTCTCTCTAGAATATTCAGCTCGGCGGTTATCTCAAGTAGCTCGATGATTTTCCCGACCGTAAGCAATGTCCACCTCCCGTGTAAACGTTAATGAATCTCCGGCCTCTCGCGACGACCTGCGTGTCGCCGGCGTAGAGGTTGCTTTTGAAGAACGAGCTCCCTAAGGCAATTGGGCTTCCCCAGATGACGAACTGACTGGTCTCGCACCTACTAAATGTTCAGAGAAGTCGATTCGGGAGCTCGTCTGAGATTTCCCTTTCTTCAACGAAATTCCGATTCTAATTCCCAAACCGCATCAACGACCTTGGGATTGTCCCCAAGGATACGTGTGTGTGTACGAATCCATTTTCAGAAGGTATCACGTCTGGCTTCCCTTGTCAAAGCTGCTAATCTCGTACTGCGCAAAATGAAGGATTGCAATTTCACAGCTGTCTGCTCCTTCGATTAGGCAGATGATAGCCCTGATGGCTCACGCTCACGAGTTCAACGTGGAGCTCGGCGTACCTGGAGAACATGTCGTCGATTAACCCGATTGTGCAGAAGGGGACAAAGTTGAACACCGGCTTTGTCTACATCAACTTCAAACCCCAGTATAAGTTGATAACTGTAGGTACAGGAGACAAGATCCATGCTTGGAAGGCGACATACTTCTTTTTGAAGGTCGTCCCGGGATCCGTCGGCGATGTAGGAAGAATCCTAAAAAGGAAATGGGCAGAAACCTTCGGTAGATACCACCTAGGACCACCGAGCTGATACATGTGAAATTTTTGAATGATCCTAACTCAGCTCTTGTTGTTATTTGCAGATCTGCACTGCAATACTGGTCCCTTTCCAGGTAACTTTCTTCAAGACTTTGAGAGATTCCGAGAAGCAGGAGCCTATCACAACGATCAATTCACCCGTGCGCACATCCAAGAGAGCATTCCATTCATCAACTCCCATAAGGGTACAAAGGAATCTGCCATTCTAGTAGCACGTTGATTCGTCTAACTGTGACTTGTTCTTTTTGTAGCCAGCTGGGACCTCAACGTTTGTCCAATTAAGAAAACCAGAAAAATGGGTCACCCACCACCTATAGAGAATTATTCGTCCAATCTCGAGAAGTCGGCCTCGTGTTCTAAAAGGAAACTCGAACAAACGTCCGCTTTAACGGGTACCAAAGATTGTCCTGCTCTGGTACGAAGAAAAAGGCGTCGATCCAACTGGGATCAGAATTCTCGCGAGGTACTCGTGATTGATGAGTCTGAAGAGCCGAACTCACCTATTGTTCCTACTGAGGAGCCAGGCTCAAGGGAAGAAGTCCTAGTTGAGGGACAAACAGTGAATGAAGGTGTTCCTGCTGGGGAACACCAACAAGAAGAAAAAACTACCGAGGAACAGCTGGAAGTTCCTGCTGAAGAAGGTCACACTACCGACCTACCAGCTCCACCGCCTGCTCCTCTTAGCAAAACCCCAACGACCTCCCAAATCTTCGGAGATATGACCAGGGATGTAGAACCCTTGTTTGGACCCCAGTTTAGAAACATTTGCTGAGGAGCTTCCCGATCTTCTTGGAGTAGGTGGTGATGATGAAGATGAGGCAGGTGGTGATGATGAGGATGAGGAGGAGGGTGAGGAGAAGGAAGATGAGGATGAAGCTGCGGATCCTCAGACTGTGGAGGGAGGAAGCTCCCAAACTGAAAGTCAGTACAACTCAGGAGGAAGCTGGGCTTTCTCGTTTATGCATAGGGGCACGCCGTTTGCGCAGGATAAGCAAGCGTGTGCTGGTTTGGTGAACCGCCTCGGGGCCGATGGTCAGATCATTCCAACTGTGGATTGGCTGTTGGCGCCTGAGGTCTACGAAACGTTGTCTCGGTAGGCCTGCCAGGTATGTTTGCGCTTTTGTTCCTTTTTCCTACTTTAATCTTATAAGTGTTAATTCGGCTAATGTATGGTATGGAGACATTGGCGACGACCAATGAGCTCGTCGCTTTTTATGAAAAAAAGCTCTGATCTCTGTCCGATAATGAGGACGAGCTGGTCGAGTTATCGAAGCAGGTCGACAAGTACAAGCAACGCCTTGTCAAGGAGCGACTGAAGCTGAACAAGTAGGAGGAAGTGGTTAAACAGCTGACGACGCAAATAGCTGCTTTGAAGAAGATGCTAAGTGACACCACGACATCTACTACCAACGACCTTGCTGCTTTGAGGGCTGAGCTAGAAAATACCTATGTGATTGTCGTGACAGAGCTTGTCAATCAGCAAGTGATCCAGGAGGAAACGGGTGCCAACTTCTTCAAGCTGCGAGAAGCTTACCGTGCTCTCGAGAAGTTTCATAAGGGAGAGATGAAAAGGCTCCAACTCTCCCGAGTTTTGCAAGTCGCGCTAACGCGGCGAGAGACTCAAGTTGAGTGTGCAACTAAGCTCAAGAAGCTTCAACATCACGTGGAGGACCAGAACAAGCCCGATCCCATCATCCAGGAGTATTCCCAAGCTAAGGGAACTCTGGACTATGTGTGGTTCATAGTTGGAGAGGGTGGTTCTATGCCACCTGAGATTATGGCGAAGCTCGAGGTGGATGTGGTGGAGCTCAAGGTACAATACGATGCGATAGACATAAGTGACATAACACATGAGGACTTCCATTTCCGACCTTCGTTCAACGAGCATGGTTTGAATTTAATTCAATTTGCTCCAGGAAGTTCGGAGGCTCCTGCTGACGTCCAGACTGCTACTCTAGCGACGCCGAGGGTCTAGCTGTTCCTTTGGAGCAGCTTTCACAGTTTTCTTAGGATTGGGGTCGGCCTGTTTTGTACCTCTTGTGTTCCTTTGGGGTAGTTTTCATGCTTTCTTAGGATTTGGGTATGCCTTGCGTGTTGGCGGTTTTGCTTTTATTTTCAAGGAATATATGTTTCCAGATTTGCACATCTGTTAGGTCATTGTTATTGCTTTTGCATCTTTTGTAAGACTCGTGTCTTTTGATAATGAAAATAGAGCTATAGCTCGGCGTATTTCGAGTAATATTTTGTTCTTCGACTTATGATTTAGTAAGCACGTTGGTTTATGAGAAAAAGCTTTGATTTCACATTGTTTTTTAACTGGAGTTCAGTTGTTTATTTTCAATTCGTTAGAATATGCAGACGTTATAAGTGGATATTTCTCTAATTCGTGTGCGAACTGAAAGACCATTCTTGGTTGGAGTATGCAAGTCGGAACTCGGCTTTTGAGGTGAGACTTATGCTCAGACGTTGTAACTTTGCACACATCCAATACTCGACTTTAGGAGTACGCGAGTCGGAGCTCGTGTTTTTATTTAATAGAGAATTCAGCTTGAACGTTGTGACTTTGCACGTGTTCAGTACTCATCTTTAGGAGTACGCGAGGCGGACCTCGGCTTTGTTAAATGTCTTTGGAGCCAAGACGAGAAAACTTCAATCTCGTCGACATCCCTGTCTTTGCGCAGGGTATGTGCGAGTTATAGCTTGGCTTTAGTTTGTAGTTTTTAGGAGTTTGCAAAGGTGCAGTTGGTACAATTGTATATGCGAATTCTGTAAAAGGTGCTGAGATTGACTCGGAGATCGATTTATGAGTGGAATAATTTTTATTAAGTGAAATAGCTGCACCCAGTGGGTTGCCTACGTACTCTGAAAACAGGGATCAAGTCAGGTTGTAGTTCACGATACAAAGGAACCTAAGAATAGAATCTCTTAAGTTTGGTGGCATTCCAAGAGTTCGGGATTGGCGTTTCGTCCGTAGCTTTCAGCTCGTATACTCCAGGTTTGACTATCTTGGACACTTCGTATTAAGTGAAATAGCTGCACCCAGTGGGTTTCCTACGTACTCTGAAAACAGGGATCAAGTCAGGTTGTAGTTCACGGTACAAAGGAACCTAAGAATAGAATCTCTTAAGTTTGGTGGCATTCCAAGAGTTCGGGATTGGCGTTCCGTTCGTAGCTTTCAACTCGTATACTCCAGGTTTGACTATCTTGGACACTTCGTATGGGCCTTCCCACCGAGCTCCCAGTTTACCAGCATTCTCTTCTGCAATGTTTTCGTAGGTCATTCGAAAGACCAAGTCTCCTTCTTTGAATCGTCTCTGCTTGATGCCTTTGTTATAGTATCGTTTCGTGGTTTGCTGATAGGCGTGTATCCGATATAATGCTCTGTCTCGAATTTCCTCTACGTCGTCGAGGGAGTCGAGGAGCATGGCATCGTTGACGTCTTTACTTTCTGGCAACTTGTTTCGGTGTAAGCTGAATACTGCTGCTTCGGTCGGTGCTAAAGCTTTGATTATATGGGCCAAGGAGAATGGTGTCTGATTTGTGGACTGCCGAGGCGTAGTTCGGTAAGACCATAGGATGCCGTCCAGCTCGTCCACCCAAAGTCTTTTTTTAGAATCAAGTCTTTTCTTCAGTCCGTCGACAATAGATTTTTTTTATGGCCTCGGCCTGCCCATTCGCCTACGGGTACCTCGGCGTGGAATGGTTCAGCCGGATGTTCCACCTGTAACACGTGCAATAATTAACTAGTTAGTATAAATCGAAGTATGTATCAGAGGTGTGGCTGGTTTGCCGTCCACCTGTCGCAGAAAACCTGTACTGTTTTTGCACAGAAATTGGTATCGTTATCCGTCATGATTTCGTACGGGATGTCGTGCCAGCAAATTATGTTTTCCATATGAAGTCATGTACCTACAACGCTCATATATAGTGTGGGTTGTTAATGACCTTGTGCATAGGGATCATCTTGCTGATCTAAGAGTCTGTGATGTTTAGACACGAAACCTGTTTTGCTTTGACCGCTATGTACGATTTGGCTTCGACCCACTTGGTGAAGTAGTCAGTCATTACCAGCAGGAATTTGTGTTTGTTTGTTCCGACTGGAAAAGGTCCTACTACGTCCATCCCCCACTTCATGAATGGATAGGGGTTTGCTGAAGCGTTTAGTAGTTTGGTGGGTGCGTGGTTAGTTGTTCCATGCCGTTCGCATCTCTTGGCGAACTCCTGGCTATCGTGCAACATTTTTGGTCAATAGTGTCCATGCTTTATACGTAATGCCAGGTAGCGTTCGCTAGAATGGCTTCCGCCGGCTCCTTCGTGAAGCTCGGAAAGTACTTTCTGCACATCGTCTCCATTAATGCATCGTAGTAGGATTCCAGATGCGGAACGTTTGTAGAGTTTTTCATTAATGACTGTGTATCTTGCTACTTTAACTCGAAGCCGTCGTGCTGCCCATTTCTCTTCAGGCACCGTTCCTGTAAGAATATGCTCTTTTATCTCGGCTTGCCAGTCAGGTGGGCCATGTTGGTCTTTCTCTTGTTTGAAGGAAACTATCTCGTCGATGGCATTAGCCATCATGGTGGTGATACTTGGTGAGGTTAGGTATTCCATCAGAATGGTTTTCTTCAGTTCCAGCTCGTTGGTGAAAGCCATGTTGGCTAACGTGTCGGCAAAATTGTTCTTGTTTCGTGGAATTTTGGTGAATCGAAGCTCTCAAAATTGCTCGCCATCTCTTGGACCATTTGGTGGTATTGTAGCATCTTATCGTTCTTCGTGGCATATTCTCTGCTGAATTGGCTGGTGACGAGCTGGGAGTCGCAGAAAGCGTGTATGCGCTAAGCGCCGAGGTTCCTTGCAAGTCGTAGCCCTGCCAACAATGCTTCATACTCTGCCTCATTGTTGGATGCTTCAAATTTGATCTTGAAAGCTTCTTCAAGTACTTCTCCAGTTGGTGATTCGAGCCTGACACCTGCACCTGACCCTTGTTTCCTTCTTGATCCGTCAACGTAAAGATTCCATATGTTTGGTGGACGTGCGATATGTGCCTCAGGTGGTATTTCTGCAATGAAATCTGCAAGAACCTGGGACTTCAAACATGTTCAATTCTGACACTCCAAATCGTATTCGCTAAGCTCGACTCCCCATTTGGTCAATCTTTATGACTGGTTCGGGCTATGAAGGGTAGTGCATAATGGCTGGTTGCTGAGCACGACAATGGTATGTGATTATAAGTAAGGTCGTAGTTTCCAAGCTACAGATACTACTGCCAGCGCTATCTTTTCGATGGGTGGGTATCGCGTCTCGGCGTCATTGAGCGACTTGCTGACGTAGAAGATCGATTTTTGCTCTCCTTGGCTTTCCTTTACGAGGACGCCACTGACTGATGCCTCAGAGACTACGACGTATAGGTAGAGGATCTCGCCCTCCTCTGGTTTGGCGAGTACATGTGGTGTAGTTAGGTATGCTTTGAGCTCGTCGAACGCGATCTGGCACTTTGCGTCCAACTCAAAACACTTGTTCCCTTTGAGGATTTGGTAGAATGGTAAGCTCCTATCGAGGAGATGAATCTGTTTAGCGCGGCAATGTGACCAGTGAGGTTCTGTACTTCCTTCTTTGTTCGTGGTGCTGGTAAGTTAAGGATGGCTCCAATCTGTTTGGGGTTTGCTTCGATCCCCCTCTTTGTTGCGATGTACCCTAAGAATTCACCAGATCTGACTCCGAAGGTACACTTTCCTGGGTTAAGCTTCATTCCGTAGACGTTGAGTGTTTCGAAGCACTTTGCCAGGTGTTCGATGTGATCGGTGGCTCTGGCGGATTTAACGAGCATATCGTCGATATAGACTTCCATAGATCTGTCGATCTCACTAGCGAACATTTTTTTCACTAAGCGTTGGTATGTTGCTCCTGCATTTTTTAAAACAAAGGGAATTACCTTGTAGCAATAGATTCCTCTATCCGTGATAAAGGCGGTTTTCTCCCGATCTGCTTGATGCATCATGATTTGGTTGTACCCTGAAAAGGCATCCATAAAAGTTAAAAGTTTGTTTCCTGCCGTAGCCTCCACTAGTCTGTCTATGTGAGGTAAGGGGAAGCTGTCTTTGGGACACGCCTTATTGAGGTCGGTGAAGTCGACGCATATGCGCCACTTGTCGTTCTTCTTTTTCACGACGACGGGATTGGCCAGCCATTCCGGGTACTTCACCTTGGTAATCGAGCCGGCCTTCAGGAGTTTCTCGACCTCGTCATTGACTTCCTGAGAACGTTCTGCTCCGAGCTTGCGGTGTTTCTGTTTTATTGGTCTGTAGCTTGGGTCCAAGTTTAGCTCGTGGCAGGTGATCGATGGGTCAATGCCCTTCATGTCGTCCATTGTCCATGCGAAGGTGCCGACGTTCTCTTTTAGTAATTTGATGAGCTCGGCTTTAATGGTTTCATTCAGTTCTTTCCCAATTCTTGTGGTTCGGCTCGGGTGCTCAGCATGAATACTAACTTATTCAACTTTGTCGAGTTCTGGTATAGAGTTATAGATCGGCAATGGACTTATGGTTTTATTTGATACCTGCAAGGTTCGTGTCCGATGTTCTGTCAAAAAGCAAGTTCGAGCTACGCGTTGATTTCCTCTAATCGTCCACGTTCCTCTATCTATTGGGAATTTGATGCACTGGTGGTAGGTCGACACCGCTGCTTTCATGGAGTAAAGCCATGGCGTATCTAAGATTACGTTGAACGCTGAGTCCTGTTCCATGACAACAAATTTGACCATTTGGGTGTACCCTCCGGCCTGAACAGGTAACTTAACCGTTTCGACAGAAGAAACGGTTTTGTCGCTAAAACATGTGAGTGTTTTGTTGTCGTCCTTGATCAGGTCGGCACTGATTCCCATGTTATCAAGTGTCCTTTAAAAATGATGTCCACCGAGCTACCTGTATCGATGAGTATTCTAGCTACCTCTGTGTTCACAATGACCAGATCGATAACTAGGAAGTCGTTGTGAGGTTGACTTAGTCCCTTAAGTTCGGCATGTGGCTGAGAGGTCGGCGCAATGTCGGTTTGTTCCTTTTATGCAGTGACAGCTTGTCGTTCGGAGTTTCGGATATATCGCACGGAGTTGTTACACGAGACTAATCTGCCCATTATCACGTTGACTCGTCTTCTAGGTAGCGAGCCTTCCGTAGCTCGGTCGCCTGGGCTGTGATCTCGCGTTCGAGTGGAAGGTGCCATGTCGTCGCTGGTATGCGAGCCTTTTTCCCGAACTGTGATGACCTGGTGGGCCTTATCCTTGGTGGACGAATTATGCCACGTGTTTCCACCTCGTCGTCGGTCATTGTTCCTGCTTCTTCTAGTATTAATCTCGCCGTCTTGGAACTTTTTCAGTAAGAGAGCTTGTAGATGGCGGAAGTCCGCGGTTTTGTGTCAGGTTTGCTTGTGGAAATCGCAGTACGCCTCTGGATCATTATCTGAAGGTGGGGGCTGGTCAGTGCTTTTCTCACTATCTGTGATTGCATAAGTGGCGCGTCCCCGCCTGTCCTTGCTGCCTTGGTTCTCGGGGGACTTCCTCCCTATCTCGGCTGGGTTTTGTGATGTGGTGCCTTTTGGACATCGCGGCATGCTCATCCTCTATCTCGATAAATTTGTTGGCTCGGTGAAGTGCGTTGATAGCTAGGATTTTCGTGTTGAAATGTGAGAATGATATGGTTTTCCCTACACTA
>OVBE01009613.1:0-15870 GCA_900406425.1 Iberis pinnata | reverse complement strand
TAACTTATGAAGCGTATAGTATATGTCGATCGAGTGCACGAGATACAAGACAAGTAGTTGATATGCTTACATATTACAGAGTTATAAAAGAGATTTTACTTCTTGACTACCGCATGTTCAAAGTACCATTTTTTAGATGCAATTGGACAAACAAAGGTAATGATGTGAAGGAAGAAGATGGTTTCACTCTTGTGAACCTACATATGAACCAAGCAGCATATTTGAAAGATCCATTCATTTTTCCTACTCAAGCAAAACAAGTTTTCTACTCTAGGGAAGATGATTCTTCAAATTGGTATGTTGTAATGAGAGCACCGCCTAGAGGATATCATGAGTTAGAAACATTGGAGGATTTAGTTGGCGTACCATTGCCTATCAAAAAAATAGATGATGGAGAAAGTGATGAAGATGCTGATGATGGTAGTATATATGTTAGGAATGATTGTGAAGGGTTATTGGTAGTAGATTGAAATAGTCTTGGTGATGTTTGATAGGTTTTATGGTTTTTATTGTGGAAATGCTACTCTTTTTGTAAACATGGAAATGTTTTATGAATATAATAAAATAATTAAAATTTTATTTTTATTTGACAAACAATTCAAAAATATATTATAATTACAACACAATAATAGCACAAATAGTTTGCTATCTTTGTAAAACAAACTGCTATAAATGCAGTCCAATTATAATACAAATCCAACGCTATTGAATATATAAAACTAAAGCTATTATTAAAAACCTTCAATAACAAACATACGACGCTATTATAAAAATAAACAATTGCATCTTCAACTACGCTATCGTAACTTTAATAACTATAGCATACATTAAAGTCGCTATCTAAAGTGTCCGACCTATAATGATGGGCGCTGTCAGAGCGTTTAATTATCCGCTATGCAATCCTACAATAGCATTTTTCGACCGCTAAGAAAACGCATATTTCTTGTAGTGACAATATCAATCCTAACAATTATCCCATTGTGTACACCACTCTTCCTTCCCGTCTTCTGTCTCCTGGTAAGCCACATCTTTCCCAAAATCCCCTTTAGTTCCTGAAACAGAAAGAGGAATAAGTAATCTAACAATTACTTAGTGAGGTAATTTAGATTGCCTTAATATTTAAATTAGGTCTTAATTCAGTTCGTCTTATATCTTATATTTTTCGGATGTCCAGGCAGTCTAATGATCAAAACCATGGGTCTTGGTCGGACTGGATAAGTTCTGGCGGAATCACCCATTCCCCATACACTCGTCCCATCCGCCTCACCATGAGTTTAGCCCAATAGTCTATCTAGAAACCCGCATCTTTCAGTTGTTCTATCTGTTTTAAATGTGTTGCGACCATGCAGAGATATTGAAATGCGTATTACCAACCACACGGTTCTTCACTTACGGACTTAGGCATTTAAAGTGACAGAATCGTCGGAATAGCTAAGAGATGGAGCCTTGGCCGAAGCCATGGTCCGTTTTTCACTCACCTTAGTCTTATGCGGTGAACTCTACACCAAACCCACCATCTTTCCCACCTGGACCAACTAGACTCACGATTTGTTTTTCCAAAATTTTCCAATCATTCCTAACTCTTGCTTTTAGTATGTACCAAATGCCTTAGTCAATTTAGAGATTTTCGGTGTGTTCTGTGTATGCGTGAAAATGAGCCCAAGACGCTCTATTTATAGAGTTATCCCGTAACCACTCAAAAATTGCCGAGCCAACTGGTTCCCTTTCGAGCAGGCACCATTTTCCCAAACTGGTGCGAGTTGTGCATAACCGCCCAGCTTTGCCCAACTACCCAGCTAGTGTCCAGTTCACTTAGCTGGTTCAGCTGACCAGCACTAACTTAAGCTGGATTGAACTCACCTGAGCTGGACTAAGTTGCAACCCAGCTAACCCAGCTACCTTAGCTCAATCGTTCAGCTTTCAAGTTGAATTCGAGCCATTGAACTGACCATTGAACTTTAACTTAGTCCCTCTGTCTTTTTCTTAGCCATTTGAACATTCTATGTTCAATGGCTAAGTCTAACATTTGGATTCCCCCTTTCTAAGCCAAATTCCCTTAGCCAAATCCTTTAGCTAAGTTGGCTTGAACCATCAAACTTGGGAAAGTTAGGGGATGTTACGAGTCTCCCCCACTTGCAATGGATTCGTCCTCGAATCCAAACTCAGAATTTCCTTTATTCCTTATGACCAAATGTCTCGAATCCCTACATTTTTATTCCTTAGCTAGACAACCAACCATCCCCAAATGGCTAAGTAACAGAAAGATAGGGTTTTAAGCATCATTTTCTTCAAACCATTATGGAAATTTGACCTTCATTATGACTTCTGTTTCCCACGTTTCTTCTTCCGATCCATCACAATCCCAAGACACTTTTACCATTCAAACAACTATTCTCCTGGTTTGCATGTCCATTCGGTCCACATTCTGAACCGGCCTAGCTTCTATAGTCAAGTTTTGCCTTAAGTCTTTTGGCATTTTTGGAACAACCATATCTTGGTCGCTCAAGCATTTTCTTAATTGCGACACATGGAATACAATGTGGAATGCTTCCAATTCTGCATGCAAGTTCAACTTGTAGGCTACTACTCCAACCCGTTCTAATATCTGGAGAGGTCCTAAGTACCTTGGGATTAACTTTCCATTCGCAAAAGTCCTAGCCCTTCCCTTGAATGTGATCATTTTCAAGTAGAATAATCCGCCTACTGAAAATTATATGTCACTCCTGTGCTTATCGGCATAACTCTTTTACCTATCTTGCGCTTCTTTCATCTTAACCCATAGGAACTTTATCCAATCTGTGGTTTCTTCCACTGTCTCTAGACCCATCAGAGTTTTCTCCCCCACTTTGGTCCAGCATAACTGTGTTCTGCAAGGCCGTCTATAAAATGCCTCATATGGAGACATTCCAATGCTTACCTGGAATCTGTTGTTGTATGCGAATTCTGCCAAATGCAGATACTTCTCCCATGAACCACCCCAATCTAACACACAAGCCCGCAACATATCCTCCAACGTTTGGATAGTCCTTTCAGACTATCCATCTGTTTGCGGGTGATAGGCAGTACTCATGTTCACTCTCGTTCCTAAAGTTTCTGGAAGACCTTATATAAGTGAAACATGAATCTTGAGTCCCTATATGAAACAATGCTTGCTGGAATCCCATAAAGTCTCACTATCTAATCGATATACTTCTCAACAATCACCTCTACACCATCAGTCGTCTGATGACTATGAAATGGCCAGACTTAGTCAATTTGTCCATTACTGCCCAGATCGCATCATGCTTGGACTTAGCCCTTGGAAAGTCCCTCACAACGTTCATTGTGACATGATCCCACTTCCATTCAGGAATGGGGAAGTTTTGCATGAAACCGCTTAGAACTTGATATGATATTATGTCTTAATCAGTTGACAGGATGAACACTTAGAAACCCATGTCGCCATATCTCTTTTCATTGCAACCCAATGATAGTACCTCTTAAGGTTCTGGTACATATTATTCATTCCTGGATTAATCGAGAATTTCGACTGATGAGCTTCCCTTATGATCTCTTCCTTGAGTTCCTTCACATTTGGTACACAGACCCGACCATGGATAACAATAGTTCCATTATTCGAGGTCTGGTACTCAGTCTTAACATTCTCCAAAACCCTCTTCAATTCCTCATCATTATCTTGTGCAACTCGAATCCTTGTAAGCAAGTCTGCTTTATCCGCAACACTTATGCCTAAAGGCTCTCGGTCTATGGTAATTGCATCAAGATGCAAATTCCAGACCATCCATTCTAACTCCTCTGTTTCTTTTTGGGCATTCACATCTACCCACGCCCTACACAAGGCATCAGCCACCATATTGGATTTCCTCGGATGGTAAGCAATGTCCATATCATAATCTGCAACAAACTCCATCCACCTTCTCTATCGAGGGTTTAGTTCTGGTAGTGTGAAAATGATACTTAAGGATTTTATGATCCGTGAAAATTTGCACCTTGACTCCATACAAGTATGAATGTTATATTTTCAACGTGAACACAAGGGCCGCCATTTCCAAGTCATGAGAGGGATAATTCCTTTGATGCTTGCGCAACTATATGGCTGTATAGGCAATGACCTTGTCACCTTGCATCAATACACAACCCAGTTAGGATATTGATGCATCTATGTACACCACATACGGTTCGCCTAGCTCATGCAAAGCCAGTATTGGTGCACTAGTCAGCATCTCTTTAAGCTTTGTGAAGCTTTTTTCACACTGATCCGACCACACATATTTGACATTTTTTCTTCTCAAGCGGGTCAAAGACTATGCCTTACTAGCAAATCCCTTCACAAACTTTCGGTAATAGCTAGCCAGCCCAAGGAAACTCTTTATTTCCGAGGCATTCTTTGGTCTTGGCCAAGTCTTGATCGCACTGATCTTTTTCGAGTTTATGAAAAATCCCTGTTTATAGACTATATGGCCCAAGAACCCAGTTCTCTTTTGCCAAAAGCTGCACTTGTTTAACTTGGAATAGAACTTCTGTTCACACAACCTTTCCAAAACAGCCTTCAAGTGACTATGATGCGTGTTTCGATCCTTCGAGTACACTAGGATATCATCTCTAAATATGATCACAAACTCGTCAAAGTACTCACTGAATATCCCGTGCATAATCTTCATGAACATTGCTGGGGTATTGGTTAACGCGAAAGGCATCACTACAAATTTGTAGTGCCCATACCTTTTGTGGAATGCCGTTTTCTACATATCACTTGGATCTATCAGGATTTGATGATATCCTTAAGACAAGTCAATGTTTGAAAACCAGGTGGCCCCTTTGAGTTGATCTAAAAACTCATTTATCTGAGGTAGTGGGTACTTGTTTTTGACAATAACCCGGTTCAGTCCTCGATAGTCTATGCACATCCTGAAACTTCCATCATTCTTTGTCACAAACAGTACAGGCAATCCCCAAGGCGAGCTACTTGACCTTATGAATCCCTTTTACAATAGTTTGTCCAACTGTTTCTTTAGCTCTGCCATTTATGTAGGAGTGAATATGTAAGGGGCCTTAGAGAGTGGTGCGGTTCCTGGTTCCAACTCTATTGTGAATGGATCCGACCTATCAGGAGGTAAACCTGCTAAGTCTTGAAACATATCCTCGAATTCATTAGCAACCGTAATTTCCTTAAGGTCCACTCCCTTCCCCACTCTGTTCCCGGATGTTTTCTTAGTCCCTTGGAATTCCAACAAGTTGTCTTCCCTTTCAAATCAGACTATGCCTTTGTGAAATTCCAGCGTGGCTTTGTGTTTTGACATCCATTCCATCCCCAAGATCACCTCATGCTTATCAAGAAAGACAATGATCAAGTTGGCTGACATGTCCACATCCCTAACTTGTGGATGTTAGAATCCACAAAGTATAATTATAGATATACTTAGATAAAGAATTCGGTAATTTTCGTCTTAATAAGGAAAAAATAACAACTCAAATTTATATGAATAGTATTTGTATTAATAAGATTGCTTTTGTTCAAACTTGCGTACAAGAGAAAATGTTCAAGTAAAATTTGAAAAAGAACCAAAAAGATCATTTATGCTTTGCTAATCCTTCTATTTATACACCTGAGGTTGGTTCCAATTCTAGCTGAGGCTTCTGGATACCTCGAGCTTCTGTTCTGATTTTCCCGCTATGTTCATACCTCCTCGTTGCCACGATCTTGGTGTATCTTGGGAAGTTCGGAATGGTTGAGTCTTGGTCATCCCTTACTTAGGTTTTCTTCTCATCGCCCTCAGTCGCATCTCATGCTGGGCATTCAAACATCATGCGTGCACACTCATATAGAAGTACCTTCTTGAAAAATCCTTCTGGGACCAATACGTAATGAGTCGGACAACATAATATCACTAGCTAAGGTGAAATCCTACTGAGGTGATCTTGACACCAACAGATTAGCCCTCAAGTCTTCCAACGAGTTTAACGAGTTGGGTGACCTTCTGATTTCGAGGTGGTAAACCGTCAGGAGGATTTTGAATCTAATGAACTTTTCATCAACTGGGTGGTTGGCGTATTCGCCACTGCGGAAACAAGTCGTTCGTTTTGATTTACGAAAGTTGAATTTATCTGGAGACTTGGCAAATTACTGTTGGGCTGGTTGTTTGGATATGGATTGGCTTGCTTCGGATTTGATAAATCAGAATCCTAACAGCCCCGATGATTACTTCCCTCTCATGCGCGGATGTCGTTTGAATTTAAAATTTGAAAAATATATCATCATGCCTACAAACGCAGTTCAGCATTTTTGAGGCAGTTATAATTGCATTTCCTCTCTCTTCAATTATCTGGAACTTTCGCCTCCCACTCCGTTTTAAAATGTCATCTTTCTCCTCCTCTACGCATAAAGGTAAAAGAAAATTTAACTCCCTTTTCTTAATTTTCATGTTCTAGGGTTTGAATTCTCTCATCCCCAGTGTTATTCTTCTTCCTCCCAACTTCCTTCTCCTTTCTCTCTTCTTCCAAAATTGATTTCCCAGAATGGTTAATGATTGCTCTCTTCGGTATATATGTATGAGTTCCTCGTCACGCGTCGTGGCCAGTGCCAGCGTTGGGAACCTGGTGGACCCAAATATAAGATCAAGGGCAGTTGTGGCCCCGACGATAATGACATTCTCCGATTCTTTATCAACTGTAATTTTGGTGGCAGTTATTTGGGAACAATTCGACTTCCAATCTGACATTATATTTCTCATTCCTGAACCTGGGCAGTTTCCAGGCTTTCCTCCGCCATGGTTTGTTATGGTCTACGAGATCTTCTTCTAGACGTGTGGTTTCAGTTCCCAGTCCCAGAATTTCTAGTCTGATATTTGCGCCGCCGGGGAATGGTCCTCAGTCAGTTGATGAAGAAAGGAGTTCGGCATACAATTTTCTTAATGATCCAAGCTCGCGAGAACGGGATTGAATTAAGTTGCGACATGCTCGAGAAGGTTACCCACATCAAGAGAGGCCCAAAGGGTGGTCCCTGGTATATCGCCATTAAACCTAATCAGGGTTTGCGACCGGAAAAACTCCCAAGGACGAAGCTGAATGGGACCGATCCTATTTCTTTATGAAATTAACCATTTGTCTTTTGGGACCAAAGATCCTGGTGATTTTCAAGCCTGAGGGACCATGGAGATTGATGTGAACTGCCTTAAATTTCAAAATATTCCCCCTTTGTTTCTTTTCGGCTTGATATCAAATCGATATTTCTGCCTTTATCCAATTCCATTGTGCTTGTTGACTTATTGATTTTCTGGTTTTCTTTCAGTTCCGCATCTGGCTAAGATTGAAGATCCTTCTTCAGAGTACTTGAAGAATTAGAATCTCTTGGAAAATAACATATTGAACAACTGGAGAAATTTCGACATGGAAAGGGTTTCTCGCAATTGGCTCCCATTAGCGCCACTCTCTGAGTCATCTTCAAGTAAGTATTCGAGTTAATTTGTATTTTTGTTGGAAACTATTGCGAGTTACTAATTTATCTTCTACAGATGCTCCATCTCTGTGTCCGTCCATTGCTATGAGGAATCCAAAACCATACCATGAACCACGCAAGAGTAAAAGTTTCAAAGGTGTTTCTAGTTCAGGGGATCTGGGCGATGTGCAAGAGGTTCAGACCCTTTGGAAGCATATTCTAATGTATGTACATATAATGGATGTTTCCGACTCATTTTGTGGTGATGTTCTCTCAGAAAAAGCTGCCAGCTTTGGAAAAAACACACTTCTCGACCTCCTCCAGTTTGTCGGAACATCTGTTATTGGGAGAATCCAGTGGAAAAGAGGCTCAGACTCAGGACCCACCTCCGGTCGGGGTCCACAACTTTGGCAGATTCTCTTTCAATTTCACTTGGCCGCACCAGTTTTCTATCGTTGAGGATATAGAGCTCTGTGCCGACTTGATGTCTAAACTCTGGCTGGGAGGACCCAAGGTGTATGATCATCGATCGCTCTCGGTACAAAGAGAGTATGCTGAATGGTCTCGCTCCCACACTAAGGTATGCATATTTTTATATTATGTTAGTTGCGTTGAAATTGGTTCAGAAACTGATGGGGGAAACTTTCGTATCTATAGACTACAGCCTTAGGAAATCGTCTGGTTGGGGTTCTAGATGAAGAGCTTTGGAAAGCGAAAAAGCACTCAAGTGTGGAGCTGCTTGTTGATGCCACAACCCGTGCTGATAAAGCTATTGCTGAGCTGAAGGTCACTGTGGGTAGAGTGGAGATACTAACCGAGGAGAATGGCAGGTTGAGGACTGAGGTCATGGAGCTCGAGGATATGAGGAAAAAGGATGCTGAAAGGATGATTGAGGAGGTGATTCGTCATGACAAGACCAAAAGAATAATGCAAGAGGAGGTGGGAAGCTTAGCTAAAGAGTTGGACGCAATCCTTACGGAGATAGAGAAACAGGTGGTGGAAAAAGTGAAGGATAAGGAGGATGCTTTAAACAAGAGGTTTGCGAGAAGGATGGAGTGGGTCAAAGGGAAGGTGGTGAATGAAAGAGTGTACCAAGAGAAGCTGCTTCAAGTTGAACAGATCAGGGGGAACCTGGAATTGATCATATGGTGCTCCGGAGGGAGTCCACGCTGGAATTTGAGAAAATCGAATTGGAAGCGGATCAGGTGGTTTTCGCTGAGGAGCTAAAGATGCTCGAATTTTAAGAGCTGGATATTGAAAAGGACTAGGTTGCATCTCTGAATGGATTTGACCTAAGCAATTGGCCTAGTGAACTCTCTGAGCTGAATCTGGTTAAGGTAATTGACCCCTATGGTACTAACTTTCCATTGCTTGATCCAGTTGAGGAAGTTGCCACCGAGGTAGAAAGAGATGAAGTCCTAGCTGAGGAGGCCACGGGTAGTGTTCCTATTGAGGAGGTCAACTCGAACGTAGGAGGGGTGCTGGACAACGTTGTTAAGGTTACAGTTTGCTGAGGTAAGAGAGGAAGCCCTCAAGGATGGTGACGGCAATCAAGGTGAAACAGAGTGACTACTTATGGCTTCTTCTCTCCTTGCATTTTTAATTACTCTTAATGTTTGTTTTATTCTGAACATAGTTGCCTGCGGAGGCTTTTACCCGATCTTTTTAGTCCCTTTTGAACTTGAAAACGCCTGGGGAGGCTTTCACCCAAAACTTATGTTTATTTAGTTACATGAACTTGGATTTAAGTCTTTTCTCATATAGTTTGCTTTTCCTTTTAATCTGGTTGGCTTTGAAAAAAAAATCCTTTGCGTCTATTCGCTGTTTGCAGATGTATTGTTCGCGTTGGGTTGGTTTTGAAATTTATGCAGGTGTTATTTTATCTGAATGTTATCTCAGCTTCATACTCAATAGAGATTAGGATTTTTACTATCAGACTTGTCATCATAAAGTACTCAATGTTAAACACGTTTGTTGCTGAGGGTTTCTCAGGCTAATACCCACTAGGGGGTGTCCGATTTATTGTATGACTAGCTAGGTCATACAATGTGATATGAGTGAATAGTTTTTACGTGTTGGGAGTTTTGTTACGGAAAAGGAAATGAATAATAAACAGTTTGGATGATCTTACCAATTTATTAGACGTGCTGGGTACGGTGTGGTATTCTCCCCTCGCTTTCGTCTAACTATTGGTAGAAAAGTAGACGAAAGTGAATGAAAGGAGTATAGGCAGTTGCTAGGTGTAGGGAGCCCCAGGTTTTCCATTGCGCATGTAGTGGCATGGGGTAGTTATCCTTGTCTTTTGGAATTTAGCTAGTTGATTTATGAGGAGCTGCTAGTTGCGGTTTGTGTAGTAAAAATCAGTTACATCTCCCCGATTTTTTGAGAAAAATTTAGAGGCAAAGATAGGGCGGGTTGGGGCAGG
Source organism: Iberis pinnata (assembly GCA_900406425.1). Classification (NCBI taxonomy): domain Eukaryota; kingdom Viridiplantae; phylum Streptophyta; class Magnoliopsida; order Brassicales; family Brassicaceae; genus Iberis; species Iberis pinnata. The sequence goes on along the minus strand of OVBE01009613.1, from coordinate 6,010 downwards.
TAGTAAGGATCAGTTACATCCCCCCCACCATTTTTCGAGAAAAATTTAGAGGCAAAGATAGGGCGGGCTGGGGAAGGTAGTAAGGATCAGTTACATCTCCCCCATTTTTCGAGAAAAATTTAGAGGCAAATATAGGGCGGGCTGGAGCAGGTAGTAAGGATCATTTACATATCCCTTATTTTTCGAGAAAATTTAGAGGCAAAGAAATTGATGTTTTATTGATAGGTATAGCTGAAATCCTTAAACAGAGTTACCTACGTACCCCAGCAATGGGGATCAAGCCTTGCTCGTAGTTCACTAAAAAGGTTTACAAATAGCATGAAACAAGACTGCTACGAAATAACTTGCAAGTGCTTAATAGTATAATTTTCAAGTGTTGAGCATTCTACGGGTGTCTTTCCTCGTTCTGGTCTTCGTCTTCTAATTCATACACTCCTGGTTTGATGATCTTTGATATCTTATACGGTCCTTCCCATCTTATTCCTAGCTTTCGTGCATTATTCTCTGCCATTACGGGGAAAACTACCCGTAATACTAGTTCTCCTTCAGCAAATCGTCACTGTTTAATTTTTTTGTTGTAGAAGCGTGATGCGGCGTTGTGGTAGTTTTGTAATCTTATACTCGCTTGGTCCCTTCTTTTGTTGATAGTGCCGGTTATGCCAATGAGCATCTGGTCGTTTTGGTCTGTATTCTAAGGTGCTAGCTCCCTTCACAGGCTCAGTACTTTTGTCTCCGCTGGTATGACTGCCTCAGTGCCATAAACCAGGGCGAATGGGGAGTCGTTGGTTCCCCTCCTTGGTTTTTTTTTATATGACCAAAGTACTCCTTTTAGTTCTTTATCCCACCTCCTTTTTGGTGTCTAGCCTCTTTTTCAGTCCATCCAATATGGTTTTGTTAGCGGCATCTGCATGGCCGTTAGCCTGTGGGTAGTAGGGTGTTGAGTAGGTAAGGTTGATCCTCATTCTCTCGCAAAATTCTTTGAACCTGTCTGAGGTGAACTGGGGACTGTTGTCTGTATTTATCTTTTAGGGGATCCCGTGGCGACAAATTATATTTTTCCAGATGAAGGACTCAACATTCTCGGATTTAACCTTGGTGAAAGACTGGGCTTCTATCCATTTAGAGAAATAATAGGTTAAGACGAGTAGGAAACGCTTCTCCTTCGACCTCTACATTGGACCAATTATGTCCATGGACCATCGTATAAAAGGATATGGTGCTGTAATCGATTGCATCTCCTCAGTCGGCCGGTAAATCAATGGTGTGTGGTTATGGCATTTTTCACACCTCAAGGCACGTTTTTCATAGTCGGTGATCATAGTTGGCCAATAATAATTGTATCGTTTAATTTTGAAAGGTAGGGATCTGCCACCTGAGTGGTTTCAACATGCTTCATCATGTACTTCCCTTATAATTTTTCTTGTTTTGTGGCCGAATATGCACTTTAGTAGTGGACCTCGAACGTTTCATTTGTAGAGATTTCCGTCAAGCTGAGTGTACCTTTCACTTTTAGCTTTGAGTTTCCTTGTGTCCCACTTATTTAGTGGTAAGATCCCATCTGTAATATACGTGAGTATCTTGATTCGGCAATCTATCTCTGTTTTGACCTCGTCCGCTTCCATTGGGACCTCATCTTCTTCTACATCCTATGGTTTTGTATTTACGTAGTATTCTTCTATCATTTCCTGTATGAGGTAGGTGGCCTTTGTTATTGAGATGATAGGTTTGTCAATGGCCTCCACTGGTATAACTCTAGTCGTTTGGGGATCCGTTGTAGATGCAAGGGTAGCTAAAGCGTCCACAGGACTATTTTCCCCTTTGGGGATTTTAATCAAGTCGAACTCTAGGAAACCCTAAGAGAGGTTTTTTTACCACATCTAATATGCTTCCATTCGGTCTTCCCTGGTTTCATATTCACCGCTGAATTGATTTGCCACCAGTTGAGAGTAGCAATAGGCATTGATCTGCTTCTCCTGGATGGTTGCCGCTAGGCGCAGACCAGCTATCATCGCTTTGTATTTAGCTTTGTTATTTGAAGCTACAAAGTTGAACCTGAATGATTGTTCGATTATCTCCCATGTAGGGGTGATCAGTCGTACGCCTCTTCCTGATCCGTGTTTAGAATTTTCTCTATTTACGTATAAGGACTATCTCGCCTCAAAATACTTGGACTCATTCTCCATCTCTGGTGGTAGTTCTATAAGGAATTCCGCGAGCACTTCAGATTTCACGCATGTTCTGCTTTTGAACTCTAACTCATGCTTGTTGAGCTTGATTGCCCATTTGGACAATCTTTCTGACTGGTTCGAGTTGTGTAGGATTGTGCGCAACTGATGATTTGAGTAGATGACGATCGAGTGGGATTGTAAGTAGGATCGCAATTTCCTTGTTGAATGGACCAAGGCTAAGGCTAATTTCTCTATTGTTAGGTATCTCGTTTCTGCATCGTCTAGAATCTTGCTGAGATAGAATATCGGCTTTTGGTTGCCGAATTCTTCACATACTAGGACTGAGCTAATCGCGTATGATGATACTGCTGTGTACATGAATAAGTTTCCCACTCATGTGGCTTGGATAAGACCGGGGTGTCATTGAATAGTTCTTCAATTACTTGAATGCTTGCTCGCACTCTTCATTCCAAATGAACTTCTTATTCCCCTTAAGGAGGTTGTAGAATGGTTAGCATTTATCTGTTGATTTTGATATAAAGTGGGTTAGGGCTGCTATTCGGCCCGTCAATCTTTGCAATGCCCTTGTATTCTTTGGTGATGGCATTTTCAGCAGCGCATTGATTTGTTAGGATTAGCTTTGATGCCTCTTTTTGTTACTAGATAGCTAAGAAATTCTCCTGAGGTGACCACAAAAGTACACTTAGTCGGGTTTAGCTTCATTCTATAAGTCTTCAATATGTGGAACCCGATGCGCAGGTCGCCCACGTGATCATCCTCATCGGAAGATTTAACGAGCATGTCATCGATATAAACTTTCATCATCGTGTTGAGCTGCTCGCAGAGCATCTTGTTGACCAAGCGCTGGTAGATGGCGCCAACGTTTTTCAGGCCGAAAGGCATCACCTTGTAACAATATATTCTCCTATCAATGAAAATGATTTCTTTTATTTGTCATCGGGATGCATAAGTATCTGATTGTAACCGGAGAAAGCGTCCATGAAGGAAAATAGTTTATATCCTGTTGTGGCTTCCACTAGTTGGTTTATATTAGGGAGGGGGAAACTGTCATTGGGGCATGCTTTATTCAGCTCCATGAAGTCGATGCACACTCTCCATTTTTTGTTCTTTTTCTTGACCACCACGGGGTTCGCTAGCCAGTTTGGGTATTTCACTTTGGTGATGGATCTTGCGTCTAGCAGTTTTTCCACCTCATCTCGAACTGCTTGAGCCTATTCTGCGCCTAGCTTGCGTTTTTTTCTGCTTTACTGGTTTATAAATTGGATTGGTGTTCAGCTCATGGAACATTATTTCCAATCTTATTTTGGGTATGTTCGTAATGTTCCAAGCGAAAGTGTGTTTATTCTCCTTGAGGAATTTGATCAGATCTTCTTTTATGTCTTTTCGCAACTTGGATCCTATTCCAACGCAGCTTTTTGGGAAACCCGGATCGATACAATATTGAGTTACTTCGTCTAACTTAGGCTCCTTGTAGCATAATGTTTATGGGGTGGCTGGTTCCCCTATACATAATTGCTATAAAGCTTTATTTCTTAGCTGGAGTTCAGCTAAGTAACAAGCTCGAATCGACCTTTGGCTTCCTTTGATTTTTTAACCCCTTCCTTAATAGGGACCTTGACGCATTGGTGGTAAGTGGAGGACACTGCCTTCATCGTGTTTATCCATGACGTACCTAAGATTTCTTTGTATATCACCAGTCGGTCCATCACTGTGAATTCAATCATTTTGGATATTCCTGCGGCGTGCATGAGTAGTTTGATTGTACCAATTGTCATGGCGGTTGAAACCACTTAGAGGCATAGGGGTTCCTTTTATCCGGGACAAGTCTATGTCCATTTTGGCCAATGTTTCCTTGAAAATTAAGTCCACTAAGCTTTGATATCTACGAGCACCCTCGCGATTTTGTAATCTTCTAGGATCAAGTCTATGACCAACGGATCAGCGTGGGGGGAGGTCAAGACCTATTGTATCCATCTTGTCAAACATGATAGGTTTTCCGACCCCCTGGGGTTTAGTTTTTCATCTCTCACAAGAGGCAGCCTTCCATTCGTACGCTTTGATCGACGTGATCATATTTAAACCGAATTGATTGTTTTCCAAGATCATATTGATCCGCTTCTTAAATGGTGGGGTTGGTGCCACGTGAGGCAGCTTTTCTCGGGCTTGGTTTAGTGGATTGGCTTCCTCGTTTTATTCTTTCATATCTGGTTGGGTACTGGCTACCTTAGCCATGTTGGGTTCCACCAGCTCGCATGATTGGTACTTCGCGAAGAGGAAAGATTTGAAGCTCCTGCATTCCTCGGTAAAATGGCCATCCTAGTTGTGATATTTGGAGTGCTTTTTGGCACTCCCCTGCCCCTCAGATCTTTTCCACTAGTTCCATAGACCATTTTTGGGCTTTTCGGCGTAAATGTGTGATTTCTTGCTGGGGAACTATGTCTTGAGGCGATAGGTTGGTTTGTCGGATTTTTCTCCCGGCTCCTTTTTGCATTTTGATAAGGTTTTCCTCTATTCATGCGAAGACCTTTCCTCTGTGTAGTGCGTCATCGATGGTTGCTAGAGGGTTTAGTATCAAATCCTTTCGGAATTATGATTCACTCCAGACCGCGTTTTGGAGGGTGGCGATGGCGATGTTATTGGTTACCACCACTCGAGATATGACTTCTTTGAATATGTTGATAAATTGTCAGAGGGGTTCGTTAGGCCCCTGGGTCATACTCCACATGTCAGCGTATAATATGTCTCTCTCAATGTATATTGAGTAATGATTTAGGAACATTAAACTCATTTGGTTGAAATTGTGGATCGAACCCTCAGGTAGACGCGAGACCACGTGAGTGCCGGCCCCTGGAGGTATTCGCTGAAGAGTTGGCAATATTATGCGTCCTTCTCGTGTTCATCGAATTGCGCCCGACTAACCGCTATGCGGAAGGCTACCATGTACTAGTTGGGGTCTATTTTCCTTCGTTAAAAAGGATTTTGATTTTCCCAGGGTTCCGTACTTTAGTGTTTTAATATGCGCGACATATGGGCTGCGGAATATCTCCTCCATCAGTCGGTCCAACTCGGGAGCCGAGCGGAACCCCTGATGAAATTTAGAGTTAATTTTTAGGGCGGCCTCTTGGAGAGATTTTTTCATCTCTTGGATCTCTCGGATCGAGTGTTGACATCGCCTATATGGTTGGAAAGAGGGAACGCGATTGTTTTCCTCGTACTCATCGGATTCTCCTTATGAGCCTTCAGATAGGTCGATTTGGTTCCTTTTGTCACCTGAGGCCTCGGCGTGCTCAGTATGATCCAGCTGTTTGGGGTCATCCTGAGACTGGCCGCTTTTCGGATTGGAGTATTCCTCTTGGAGGTTGTCGTTTGGTGATGTCTCAGTGGTATCAGAGTGGCGTTCGTGTGTCTTGACCGAGTATGGGGTCGGAATAAACAGAAATCTCCTTGAGTGGTCCATAGAGATGGGATATCATCTGGCGGAAGTCCGAAGGGGTTGCCAACGTGATGAAGTTACTTGGTGAAGGCGTTTGGTGATCGTCTTGGTTTGGCCTACAGATTCCTTTGTCAGTTTATCAACTCGATCGAACAGGGATTGATTCAGCGCGTCTTGAATCTCCAGCCTCTTGGACATGGATTGCACGTATTGGTGGAGTTCTTGTATCGTGTTGCTATAACCGTCCGGTTGCGGTGGTGCGTTCTCGGCCATGACAGTTTTGGATCTGGTTATTGTTTTCTTTTTACGTTCGAAAATCTTTGAACTCCCCACAGAAAGCACCAATTTATGGATGTTATAATCCACAAAGTATATATATATATATATA
>OVBE01009612.1:0-15872 GCA_900406425.1 Iberis pinnata | reverse complement strand
TATATATATATATATATATATAATAATAAATTTAAAATATATAATTTTAATATATATTATGATATTTTATATTTTTAGTAAATATTATTTTTTAGTAAAATTATGTTAATTTAGTAAAATCACATAGATATATATATATATATATTTATTATTTTAAAATATATAAAATATCAGTTCCTTTAAATAAAATCTTAAATATATTTTTTAATCAATTTTTATATTTTTGTAGAATTTTTTATTTAAAAGTTTCAGTTTTTTAAACACAATTTCAGTTTTTTTATATAGTGTTAGCCTCGAATCCGAATCCGAGAACCCGCGGATATCTCTGATCCGACGTATACAAATATCCTCCAAAACTTCGAATATTCAGATTCGTCCCATCCCTATAACTTTCTATAGTGTAGAACAAGTGTTTTATGCAACCATACTTCAACTTATTTAATTTAGTCTTTCTTTTGTAAAAAAATATTCAATTTAGTTTTAAAAAAGTATCGTACAAATAAAATAGACAAAATCAGAATGGAGGCAGATTGTAATATTCGGCAACTGGTACGAAATGCCAAACAAACGAAATATATTAATTTTTATTTGACATCACAAACGAAATAGATATAACATTAATTTTGTAATTAAGTGTTAATTTGGTATAATAATATTCGAATATGCACAACACACTTTACAAACATGATTGCGTAAATCACAATTGGTCGTGAATCATGTGCACTTTTGTGGACCCATCTAACCTGAACCGGTGGACAACGTCGTGCATTTCATTATTGAGTATGGTCCATTACCAAAAAATCTATTAAATATTTAAAAGTTTTTAAAAAGTAATATCACTCTAATGAGGCTAACAAAAGAATTAATTTCTTTTGGTGAATTGAGAAGAGGAAACATCCTAGAATCAAAGAATATAATTAAGCTAAATCAATGTCAAACGTGAAGAAGAAACCCCTCTAGAATCAGCCAACAAAATCGGTAATAAGTCAAGAGGAATAACTTCAATCATATGGCACAGACGTACCAGGAAAGCTAACAGGTGACAATCTTCCACTTCGTTGCTCATAAAGCCCACCACGAGTTCCGAATCAATCTCTAGCTCCAGCCTTCGGAAATCGCTCTCCCAGGCAATGAACAAGCCATAATATACCCCCACAGTTCTGTTAATGGAACTGTACAAGATCCGATATTCAAAGAAAAACCACCTTGCCAATTACCTCTCCAATCCTGGAGCACTCCACTAGCAGTAGAACTTCTTGGGTTACCCCTGGATGCTCCATCAGTATTCAGCTTTGTCCAATTAGCTCCTGGAGCAAGCCATTTTAACTGTCTCTCAATCCGCTCCAAACGTGGTTGAGATTGAGCTTTCACATTTTCTTGACTCTTCATCACTCCCTTAGTCAAGGTTTTCAAGAAGCAAACCCCATCACGCCACAGTTTTGTAGCACTCGTCCGAGATTGTATAAACTCCCAGATTGTAATATATCCACTCAAGCAACGAAGCTTGAAAAAACTGTGGCTGTAGGTGAGCAGGGACCAGCCTCAGCCATACACCTCGCATTGCCATATAATCACGTAAAACATGTATAATGGACTCATCCCCTTGTTTACAAATCTGGCACATCGAAGTACCACACAAGTGCCTCCGAAACCTCTCCACATTAGTCATAATAACTTGATTTCCTACCATCCACAAAAACACATGAACTCTTTCCGGAACCGGTACTTTCCAAATGCGATAGAAGAAGCTGCTCGATAATTGCCTTGGCTCATGATTTGCCGTGATGCAATCATAGGAAGATTTTACAGTGAAATTCCCATCAGGTCTAGCACTCCAAGTTAGTGTATCTTTGGCTCCGGTGATGCGATCTACAACAATAGAGGAGAGCTCACTCAAAACACTAGTCGGTATAAGAGGGACTAGTTCAGGAACCCGCCAACCTCTCATCGGGTCCCAAATATCTCACATTCTTTGAGCCCACAAGGCTGCTGGTATCTCTGTCACAACATGCTGGAGTAAGGGCACATTGCCAATCCATTTATCATGCCAAAACAATGCCTTCTCCCCATCACCAATTGATACTATGTAGTTTGGTAAAATTACATCAAGAATATTATGCACAATGCTTCTCCAGATAGATGACCATGAGCTATTTGCTTGTAACCAAGATCTATCGTTTAGATCCTTGACACTATACTTCTTTTTCAATAATGAGGACCACAAACTCTCTTCCTCAATGAGTAATCTCCACCCATCTTTCGCTAATAAAACTTTGTTAACACTAGATGAATGCTGAATCCCTAGACCCCCATATGTTTTTAGAGAGCAAATTTTATCCCAAGCCACGAGGTGCTGTCTCCTTTGTCCTACATTACTCCCCCAAATAAAGTCCCTAGCATACCGATTTAGGACTTCCAAAGATCCGGCTAGGAGTGCAATGGTACTCAAAGTATGAATCGGAATTGACATAAGCACTGATTTGGTCAAGGTAATTCATCATGCTAACGAAAGGAAACGAATTTTCCACCCCGCAAGTCGTGAGGCGATCTTCTTTACTGTATCACTAAACAACTCCTTCTTTACCCTTTGGTTGATTACTGGTAACCCGATGTATTTTCTGACATTCTGAGTTTGTTTAATTCCACTAAACGTACTAATACCCTGAGCTAGCTCACGTGATACATTGTCAGAGAAGTAAATTTTTAACTTCTCCAAACTTACTTTCTAACCGGAAGCCACACAAAACGTTTCTAGAACCTTCTTTACGACCCGTATCTGAGACTTGGAGGCTTCGGCAAACAGAATAAGATCATCTGAAAAACATACATATGATAGTTTTGGTCCCCCCCCCCCGTGACAATGATATCGGTTTCCATTCTCTTCTATCAATGGCTGCATCCACTAGATGACACAACCGTTCCATACAGAGCACAAACAGGTAAGGGGATAATGGATCATCTTGTCGAATTACACGCTCTAAATGTATGCGTTCAGTGAGCTCACCATTGATCAGCAATTGCATAGCTGGTCCTTTGACACAAGTCATGATCCATGTAACCTAATTATTCGATAAACCAGCAGCCTTTAACGTGTCCTCTAAGAAATCCCAGCGGATCCGGTCATATGCTTTCTCGAGGTCCAACTTTCACAACATCCACCCTTTACGTCCTTTCTTACGTCTCGTGGAATGGACCGCCTCCTGGACGATAATAATATTATCGGAACTTAATCATCCCGGGATAAAACTCGATTGTGCCAGTCCAATCAACTTCATCATCAAAGGTGTAAGACGTAGAACCATAGCTTTGCTGATGATTTAAAAGAGAACATTACACAGGCTAATAGGTCGGTATTTAGTGATCTTCTCCGATTTGGCAATCTTCAGAATCAATACCACCAATGCATCCTTCAAATGCTCCGGCACTGAACATGTTCGAAAGAAGTTTCAACTTTTAACTGTTAAAGGATATTTTTTAAAAAATCATTTTGTGAGTGTCATTGTAAAAACATCACAATTTTTTCAAAAATATAAAAAAAATAAATATCTTTAAAATTTTAAATTTAAATTCTAAACTTTCCAAATTAAATTATAAACTCTTCAAATCTAAACTCAAAATTGTAGTTAGAAGACTCAAACCCAAAGAGAAAATTTGGTAATAAAGTACTAAATTAATCATTTTAATCTCTTTAAATTCTCTAAACTTTTTCTCTCATTTTCTTTGTCCATCTCTGGTTTAACCCACATATGGCCGGAAAAAATCAGAGGAAAAAGGGAAAGAGACCAAATCGCCGGCTCTATATTTGACTACAACCGCTTGCTCCGCGACTCGGTTCTCCGGTGATTCTGGCGCCGATAGGGAGCCGTCGCTCACCAATATTCAACATTTTTCCCGTGACAATCTTCTCTCCCAGATCTCGATGTTCCAAACCACCGCAGATGATGGAATTGAAGGAGAAGCCCAAAACACCTAGAGGAGAGCTCCATCTACGGTGTTTCTTGGTGCGGCTCACTTCAAAGTTAGGTTAAAGCTTCTCCGGGATGATCTTCGGCGGCGAAGAGGCAGGTGGTCTCCGGCCAGAAAGCGACTCGGGGACGGTTTGCTTCCCTCTTCCCTTCTCTCCCTATTCTCTTTCTTCGCCTCTCCTTCTTCCCGGAACCTTTCCAACCTCCTCTATGTCGTCGATCGATCTGTCCCCTCCGGAGTTGTTGCGCTCGACCGTCGAAGTAGCCTTTCTTCCAGCTCCATCTTCTTTAGTGGTCCCTCAACTACAAGTCGTCGGATTCGGTCTCTCGTCGTTCCGGGCACCGGAGGTCGTTCTGGTGACTCCGTAGATTTCATGGGGCGGCACCTATACTAGATGTTCTATGTTGTTTAGGCATTAGGGTTTCATTTTCGTTTGGGCTTCAATTTTGTTGGGTTTTCTCGTCTATTTTAACCTTGGGCCGGTTTGTAATGTTTGGGCTTTGAGGGAGAAATTGTATCTGGATCATGCCCTAAGGGGTTTAGGTGGGCTAAATCCAGAAATAAGTATATATTTTCAATAGAATAATCTTTTAACAAAAAAATAATAAGGTACTAAATTTTTTTATAATTTCTTAAAAAGTACTTTATAAAAGTCTTCGTATTTAAGTATTTTTTTCTTTTGTGAATGATGAATGTGAAACATTCGTGTGAATGATGAATTGTATTTGTGAATGATGAATGGTGAATTATTTGTGTGAATGATGAATGATGAATGATGAATGATGAATGATTCATGTGGATGAACAAAAATACCTATTATTCAAATACAAAAACCAAAAATACCTATTTTCCAAATTAAAAAGTACTTACTTTCTAAAATAAAGAACAATCCAATTTACAAAATTACTCAAACTTAAATTATAAATCTATAAAAGTTATTTTTATGTTTATGTATTTTTGAAACAATTGGAAATAAATGAAAATTTTGGAGCATAAACTAATTTTTGTGATATTTTGTGAAGTGAATGTTTTTATATGTATAAGTAACTTTGCTAAGGTAATTTGAGTTTTGGTTGCATATTTCGAGTTTTTGGTTTGGGTAATTTGGGTTCCATATCGGGTTTCACCCAAGATATAGGATCGAAAATTCAAATTTCCCGAATCAGAATCGAAAAACCCGAACAAAAAAATCATTGTTCTATATGGGTTTTGGTAAAAACTAAAACCCGACCCGAAACCGAATAAACCCGAACCAAAACCGAATAAACTATAAAACAATAAAAAAGCCTTTGGTTTTATAATATAATAATAAAAATATTCTTTTTAGTGTGATGTTTGGTGTTGTGATTCGAAAATGATGTTTTTTTAGTATTAAAATAATTTTAACACCATTTTAGTATTAAGGTTGGAGATGCCCTCAAGGATCTTTTGTTTTACTTTCTTCATAATATGGTAATTTTGATTAATTACTTTTTTTTTACAACTTCATTGGATTAAATCAAAAGAAATAATCCAACAAAGGGTACATAAAATTTCATTAAAAGAAAAAACATATCCATAAAAAGTAACTAATTTGGTAAGGTGAAACAAACTCCAAAATCGGAGGAAAACATATCATGTAATGGAATAGAAATATGCAATAATCTATGACATCCTATTTTAGGGCATTTCTAAAAAGAATTTCAAAACTTCAAATTCCAGGTTTCTTTCTCTCCCAAAAAAATTTTAAAACACTCAAATTTGAAGTTTGTGAATAGTAAAACCTCATATTTAAGATTTTATCTTTTTATTGCAATTTAGTCTTTTCCTTTTTGATATACTCATAAATATTTTGTTTAAGTCTCTTTCTCATCATTTTAGTCTTTATAATTTTATATCTTTTGAATATAAATCAATTTCAACCTACCAAATTCAAAAACATATTAAAATGATAATAAAATAAAAATATAATAAAAATATTACATAAAATTTAAACTTATTGAAAATAGTTTGATATTTTAATTGTACTTTATAATCTAGTTAATATGTTTTTTTAATATTTTATGTAATTTTATAACATAATGCAATGCTTTATCAGATAATATTTCATGTAATATATATTTATTGTATGTTTTAGTTACTTATAAAAGTTTTACAACTTTAGTTAAAAATGATTATAAGTATAAGGATTATCTTACAAAACACTAACTTTTAAAACTTTAAATTTGAAGTTTATTTTTGGAATGAAACACAAAAAACCTCAAATTTGAGGTTGAAGAAACTTCAAATTTAAAATTCTTTTTTGGAGATGTTCTTAGTTGTACGAAATGCTATCATAAAACCGGTTGTCGGCGACATAAATTAAAAAGATCCCCAGGTAGAAAAATTGTAGAGAGAAGGCAGAGTTCTAGATAGAAGTATTACATAAAGTTTTGATTAATTATCTAACAAAACAAGAATCTTCAAAATTACAAAAAAGTAACCCAATTGTTATAGTCTAGCAATTATTACTTCAATTTTTTATTTATCATATTGGTTTAAGAAACTATAAAATTTATTTCTCATGATCAAATAGAAAATGGTGTCATCATCCTACTATAAAATCTGATTAAATGGCAATTCACTCTAAAGAGATTAAAATTTGCCGCCTCTAAATCTTTTTAGTTTAACACTATCTAGAAACTTAGAAAGTAGATTTAGGATCTCATGGATATTATTTTACTAGTTATGAAAGAATCTTCTAAGTGATTTTTGGTTAATCCCCGTGGTCAAGTACCCTTGGACATCCCAGTACAAAGTCCCAGCTCACCCCGTGGTACCGTTGTATATGCGTCTCATATTGATTGATCCTGGAAGGCGGGGATTCTATTAGTGGCATAGGTTGGGTTTATCTTTATTGTCATGGGAGAATAGGAAAACTAGGTTTGGCGGGTATCAGGAGCGACTTCTCACCTCTTCATACGAAATTTCTTAGTTTGTTGTGGGTTATGGAATGTGTGGTAAGACTATGTTTCCCGTGTAATGTTTTTTACACATATTCTCTTGAACTCACTAAGATAGCGGAAAACCCAAGCGAGTGGTCGGGATTCACTACGAAGATTCATAAATTGACGACGTGGAAGACGAAGTTCCTTAGCTTTCAATTTATCTTCAGAGAACGAAAGCTAAATGTTTGGACAGATGCACACGCAAAAACAACAAGGAAGAAAAATATCTTATTCAATTATATTGATAAATCTTGCAATGTATAGATAGATGATCCCAACAATATTTGCTAGTTAAGTAATGTATTTGGGTTGTGGCCGTTAAGGATTAACATATAGGCCCATTTAAGATTATTTTTAAAATCCATTTCTAACATAAATGTTATTCCATGTCTCAAGCAACCACTCCATGGGTTTATGCAATTTGCTTCACACACGAAAATACAAATTGAATTATTATTATTTTATTTTTTATGGCAGTGATTATTAACTATGATAGCATTTACTCTCCAATTATTACAATTCAAAATAAACCGAAAAAATATTTCCTTTTTATTCCCAATAATATTAAATGCATTCATGTGTTACACATTGTAACTCCTTTTCCCTAATTCATGGCAATCTATTTCTTGTCTACTTATTGTTTTTTTTTTCAAATTTCAAAAACAAAAATCATTCTTCTCCCTCATAATAAATCCATATTTAACTCTCTTCTTAAAAAAGCCAAAAACACAACAAATAAAATTTTTAAGAATAATTTTCTCAATACAACAATGGCTTCACCATGGACAATACCAAGACTTGTTACATGGAGAGTTAAAGATTGGGCTTCATGTTTCTTAGCTTGCAAAATTCCTCTAGGTCAAATTTCTTCTCTTTAATACATTGCTTAAATTTTCATTTTTTTAATTAAAAATGTTACAATTCATCAGATGTAGATGAAGATGGAGTTAATAACAATGGAAACTCTACAAATAATAATAATTTAACGTTTAAGAGAATAAAGAGAAAAATGAAGAACACTAAGAAGAAAAGATCAGAGAGGAAACTAAGTTTAAGCCCACCAGGGACACGTCATCATCATCTTCATCTAAGAAGTAATAGTAATAGTGTTTCTCCGACTCAACAGAGACGGTTAAGTTGGCCTCATCAGCCACCAGTTTCAGATGAGGCTGGTTTTATTGTGTTTTGCTTTGATCGTGAAGATGGTGGTTTTGATGTTGTGAAAGAAGAGAAACAAGAGAAGAAAGAGATGAGTTTGTTGTTGGAAAAGTCACCGAAGACTGTAAATAGAAAGGTAATAAACAGAACCGATCCTGAGATTTTTTAAAAAATTTCAAAGACCGTAATCTACAATAAAAAATAAGTCGAAGTTTTATAATTTTTTAAAAAATGTGCCGTTTTTTAACTCAAAGAAAGGCCGCAAACTCATGCTTGTTCTTCTTGTGCTCAAGATCGGTTCTGGTAATACGTTATATTTTTGACCACCTTATTAATTAATCGGAAATTATTTAGAAATTAATTTTTTTGGTTAATTTTTATTAATGTTGAATAGTAGGAATTGGAAAAAAAAACATTAACATATACTCCCCTTATTTTTTTAGTATAAGATTTTCTAGATTTTTTTCTTGTTTCAAATTAAAATATTTTAGAATTTTAATGAATAAATGTTGATTGAAAACAATGAATTTATTGAATTGTTATTGGTTTAAAATTTATGAAAAATTGGTTTGAAAAAAATATTACAATTAAGGTGACAAATTAATTATTTTCTTGAAAACTCCAAAACATTTTATATATGAAAATAGATGGAGTATTATTTTTTATAGTTAATCTTCTATAAAAATAAATAATTTTAAAAACATATTAAAAATAATCTCAATTCTTATTTAAGAAAAATAATCATAAAGTATATTAATATTTGATATTTTATTTTGTATAATTTTTATGTTCTACTTACCATTATCCATATATATATATATATATATATGATTGTTTTTTTAAAAAAAGATATTATAAAGTGGGGTCCCATTAAAATGTTTTATGTGGGTGTGCTCAAATCCGGCTCTATCTGTAGTCGAAAATGACCATTAGTGTAAAATAGTCACAAATTTTCTTGATTAATTTTGTTTCATTTTTGGTGAAAGAAATATGTTCACATAAAGTTTTTATATCTTTTAGCTCATTTATGGAGATCAAAGAGTAGAAGAAACAAAGAAGAATGACTCTCAAGAAAATGATGGTAAAAAACAAGATGAGAAAGATAAAACTTCAAATCAAGAAATTGAAGATGTCTCTTCTGATGTTCATGAAGTAATGTTTGTGAACAACCTTTCAATTTCAAATCTTAGAATTTACCATTTTTAAAATTTATTAACATATATTTGCCTTTTGAAGAATGAGGAAGAGGAAGAAGAAGTTGATACATCTGATAAATCTAGTGGGTCTAATCACTCAGAAGAAGGAAGAGGATCATTTGCATTTCCAATGTAAGTTTTCAATAACAACAAAAGTGATTTATAAGTTTTTTTTCGTCGTCTTTATTATTACTGAAACCGAAAAAGATTACAACACGAGGAAACTAAACCCACAAATTTCGATTATAGTAGCTCGAAATTTCAGGAGTCAAAAGCCTGCAAATTTCGACTATCGGAGCTCGAAATTTCAAGAGGCAAAAGCCTGCAAGTGATTAAGAAGTTATCCTAATTAAATAGAAATTATTGANTTTTTTTTTTTTTTTTTTTTTTTTTTTTGAATTGTTGATTTGGGATTGAAACATAATGCAGATTAGGAGTTGAATGGATGGGTAGTCCTGTTCAAATGCCTAAATCAGATGACTTTTCTCCCAAGAAACAAAAGCAGGTTGCTTTAGGGTTCCAATGTTGTAGATTCTGAAGAAAAAAAGAAGTTTAAGATTCTTTTGTAGTATAGCCTTGAATTCTACATATCTGAGTTTTTTGGCTGAAGAAATGTTTTAGAATAGCAAGAACTACAAAAGAATATATGAAATGAAATTATTGGTTTCTTGATGTCTGATAGTTATATATATATATATATATATATCTTATGAAATTTGAATGTACATGTCTTTTGAGAACTTATGGTTACATGTATCACTAGTAACAAACACAAACACATAAGAAAATCAGGACTGGTCATAACATCTTGAAAATCATTTTTTAAACGCCTAACCCATATAATAATTCAACATCAAATATTTAGGGAGGGCAAAAAGCTCGAAACCCGAATTCGTACCTGAACCCGAAAAAAATACCCGAACCGAACCGAAACGAAGCTATAAAATATCTAGACGGGTTTTGATTTTTATAGAAGTTTGGATACCGAACCCGAACGAAGATAATACCTGAAACCCGAAAACACTCGAATTGATATCCAAACTTATGACTTAGTTATGTATAAGTTTCTTATCATATATATTCATAGATAAATAGATTTAAAATGTTAAGTTGTGCAATTTAGTAGAGTAATGAGTTTTTGTATCTTTTATATATATATATTTATATATATGTATACATTAAATTCAATAATAAAGTTTTTTTAGTATAAGGAAAATCTTGTATAATTTCATTCAGTTATTTAAATTTCGTAGAATAAATAAATCCATAAGAAAAAGAAGAAAAAAATCATATTTTAACATGTTTAACACTAATTAAAATTTTAAACCGATTCAAATCATAAAAATTTTAGCCAGTTTAGTTCGACTTTTTTGTTAATAAAAAATTCGGATATCCGAACCGATCGGAACCCGAAGTTAAAATAGCCAAGCATGACCAGAAACTAAAAAAATACCCAAACGGGTTCTAAACATCCTTCCTGAAAACCCGAAAGCAAAAAAAAAAAAAACCAGACTCAAACCCGAACGGATACCCAAATGCTCACCCTTATCAAATACAAGAATTCATAGATCAATAACTTAAAATACAACAAACAAAACATATCAACAACATAATTAATTAATGATTATTTTTTTATATACGGTTTCAAAATCAATATTCATATATATTAACTCAAAAAGTTTGGGAAACAAATGAATGTTTGGAAGGAGACTCTGAACAAAATTAAGCATCAAAACAAAAGCTGCCTTTGCGTCAGAGATAGTTGCAACTATAAAGACTTAATCACCAACTCCTTTTCTGCAACTAACTTATTAGTTTCTTGAACTTTTTTAAAATGATAATTGTTTCGTTTTTCTCTCTCTTTGTTATGAGTTATGAGTTATGAGTTATGAGAATGTTGTTACTAATTTAGTGGTTTATGTTAAACTACACATCTTTGTGTGCACCAAAAATGGCATTAACAAGTTATATGTAACAAGACACAAAGATGTAAGAGAATTATATATCCTCGAACACAATTTATTAAGAATGCACATAAACTGTTCTATTCAAATTATTTCTTGTTTAAAATAGTTGCTACAAATTAGAGGTGGACATTCAAATACCCGTTCGGATTCGGGTCAGATTTTTTAGGTTTTTAGAATTTTTGGGTAGGAGGTTTATAACCCATTCGGGTTTTTATAGTTCTAGGACAGGTTCGGATCGGATTTTTTTGAGTTTTCAGGTCTTTCGGATAGGAAGTTTAGAACTCGTTCGGGTATTTTATAGTTTTGGGTCGAATTCGGATATTCAATTTTTTCTTTTGAAAAATAAAAATTAACCGAACCGACCAATTTTTTTTGTAATATGAATCGAGTTAAAATTTAATTAGTGTTAAACCAGTTTAATAATTATTTTATATATGATTTCTTGTTCTCTTCGCGTTTGAATTAATTTATTCGTTGAAATTTAAATTATTATACAATCTATATAAGAAATTTTCTTATATTAATTAAACTTAATTTTAGATTTTAACGTATAAATAAAAAAATATAAGATATCAAAAAACTCATTCTCCACTAAATAACACAACTTAATATTTGAAATCAATTTCTCCACAAATATATTAATATAAAGAATATACTTAATTACATATTTAATCAAATAGCAATAAGTTCGGATATCCATTTCGGTTCTTTCAGGTTTCGGCTAGTATCGGTTCGGGTTCAAGAATCTAAATTTCTAGAAAACAATAATCATAAGGATACTTTATAATTTCGGTTCAGTTTGATTTTGGTTTTTCTTTTTTTTCGGGTTCGGGGTTCAAGTTTTAGACTTTTGCCCACCCCTACTGAGAGTTTACAAAAAAAATTAATGAAAGTTTCACTTAGAACTACTAAAACCTATTTATATCATTTTCTTCACACTTATAACACTTTTAATATGCTAATTCGATGTTACTCTTGTTCTAATCAACATGACATATTTTAATATAGTTTATAATATTTTTGATAGATAACACATAATTTAATTATTCTAATTAATATAATTCGTAAGTTTATCCAAAACGCTGTCGTTTCAACAAACACTCCAATGCAATCCCCTTTAATGTTAAAACCCACCGTTACCGGTAAAAGTTTAGAATTTAAACATAAAAAAATAAATTTTAAGAGTTTAGAATTTAAAATTTTAGGTTTGGGTTCACTAAATAGAGTTTAACATTTAGTTTTGAAGGGGATAAGATTTCGTTTTGGATTTTATGATTTAAATTAAAGTTTTAAAACTATTTCAAATTTTACGGTATTTTTGGGACAAAAACATTTTGTGATATTTTTTAAAAAAATATGATATTTTTGGAACTTTTAAAAATGTGTGCTAAGAATAAACATATTTTGTGTTATTTTTAAAAATGTCCCATTTTAATATAGTTTATAATATTTTTGATAGATAACACATAATTTGATTATTCTAATTAATATAATTCGTAAATTAATCCAAAACGCTGTCGTTTCAACAAGCATTCCAATGCAATCCCCTTTAATGTTAAAACCCACCGTTACCGGTAAAGCTACGGTTGTGAAGAAACTCCGACGAAGCAATGTCAGCTTTAAGCCACCGCCTACGTAGCTTCACGCGCAGCTTCTCTTCCACCCGCAACACTAAAAGAAGCGGCAAAGCAATTAACGTACCCACACTCTACACAAGTCCACAAATCGAATCAAATCCCCTCACTCTCCAGCTCTTCTCATGGGGACGAGGTGCGTCAGGTCAACTCGGCGGAGGAATCGAAGAAGTTCGAATGTATCCATCTCCGGTCGCTAACCTTCTCCTTCGCTCCGATCAATCTTTCTCTCTCGCTCAAACACCTGGAAGAATTGATCCAACAAGAGACGGTTCGAATTTTCGAATTGGAATCTCTTGCGGATTGTTCCATTCTGGTTTAACAATCGATGGAGATCTATGGATTTGGGGAAAAGGCGATGGAGGAAGATTAGGATTCGGCCAAGAGAATTCTGTATTCGTTCCAAAGTTAAATCCACTTTTTGAAGAACATTCGATTCGATGTATCGCTCTTGGTGGTTTACACTCTGTTGCTTTAACACATCAAGGAGATGTATTCACTTGGTAAGCTCAATTTGAAACTGTTAATCTCAAATTCAGTTTGGAATCATAGTGTTTAGGTTACAGAAACTTTTGGAATTGAATCAATGATTTTTGCTTGTAAATGTGATGGTTCCTTATATGAAGTTGTTAGGGGTTATGGAGGTTTTGGTGCTCTTGGACATTCAGTTTACACTAGAGAACTTGTCCCTCGACGTGTTGATGGCTCTTGGGATTGCAAAATCTCTGCCATTGCAACCAGTGGAACTCATACTGCTGCTATTACCGAATCAGGTTTTCGAACGTTCTCTCTTATTGTTTACATTTCTGCAATTGTATACCTCATAGAGATGGCTTCATAGGTCTATAATACTTCATAAGAGCTTATTCGAATTTTGAACTAGTAGGTAACTATAAGAGTAAGAGTAATAGATCCTCTCTATGATGTTACAAAGGATCAAATCACTAATTTTAATCTCTTTTTCTCGAAATCTTGACCTGTACTTGGATTCATCTGTTTGGTATGTTAGTATTCTGGTATGATTAAGTTGTAATCGAGTAAGAATTGTTTGTGGTTTTTAGGAGAGTTGTATATGTGGGGTAGGGAAGAAGGAGATGGTAGACTAGGACTCGGGCCAGGCCGAGGACCGAATGAAGGTGGTGGGCTTAGTGTTCCTTCAAAGGTTAAAGCTTTAACAGTTCCAGTAGCCTCTGTCTCATGTGGTGGTTTCTTCACAATGGCACTTACACAAGAGGGACAACTTTGGAATTGGGGAGGTAAAAACCTATATAAGCCTTAGTTTCTACCTTCCATGAAATTATCAAATTCATTGGTTCTTTATGTATCAGCGAACTCCAATTATGAGCTTGGACGCGGTGATAACTTAGGAGGTTGGAAACCAATGCCAGTTCCAAGTTTAGAAGGCGTTTGCATTACTCAGATTGCGTGCGGTGGATATCACTCTCTTGCCTTAACCGGTAAACAATCTTCTGCACAACAAAAACAGTTCTCTACTCGAGTCGGTTTTTCGACAATATTGAACTTGAAAACATGTTTGTTTGACAACAGAGGAAGGCAAAGTACTCTCTTGGGGACACGGTGGTCACGGCCAGTTAGGTAATTCTTCGCTAAGAAACCAACAAGTTCCTACAGAAATCGAAGCATTAGCCGATAAAAAGATCGTATTCGTTGCTTGTGGAGGTTCATCTTCTGCAGCTATAACAGGTAACTAAAGCTATTAGTATTTGTTAAATTAGCATTATAAACATCTCGAAAGTTAAGAACATAGGATCGATATTTCGATAGATGAAGGTAAACTATGGATGTGGGGCAATGCTAAAGATTTTCAGTTAGGAGTTCCGGGACTACCGGAGATTCAAACTTCACCGGTTGAAGTTAATTTCTTAACAGAAGAAGATGAGATTGAACCACATAAGGTTATATCAGTCTCTATTGGTGCTTCTCATGCTTTGTGTTTAGTCTCGAGATCACATTGATGAAACATTTTGATCAATGAAGAAAAGAAACAAGTGATTGCGTTTAGAAACGTTTTTACATTGAGGTTTTACTCAAATGTTGTTTTGGCATATGCATTTCAAAACGTTTTAGTGTTAGACTGTTTTGAGTATGCTTATAGTTATAGGAGTGTAGACGCTATTTTAAAATAATAAATATACATGTTTTTTTTTCTTGATAATGATAAAATATACATGTTACATTGAACAAAAGATTGGTTATGAATTATGATATGTTTTTATCGATCTAAAGATGATAAAAATATATATATATATATATATATATATATAAATAAAAAAAACTCAGTATCATGTGAAAAATTCAAAAATAAATTTGATTTTGTATTAATGCAACTTAGATCCTAGATGTTAATACTTTAAACATTTCTAAAACATTTTGTTTATAAGAGAATGTTGATTTGATGCATGACTAGTCTTAAAGAGTTGATTTTTTCTATAGATGTCATTAAAATATGTCATTTGTCACATGAAAAACCACAATTAAACATATTATAAGTTATACTATATCTTGCACTGGGACGGATAAGGATATAAAAAATGGGGACAGAAAACGATAAATAATTTTTTTAATAAACGGGTACAGCAATAAAAATATAAAACAATATTCATGAATTTTTTCCAATAACTAAAAAGTATTCATAAGTTATAAAAAAGTTGAAACATAAAATAAAAAGAATACTTTAGGTTAATATCTTAAATAATTAGAGAGAGTTATCATTTTTATTGTTTAGTACCTGTTTTTATGTGATTTTTCTATCAATTTCCATTTTTCTCCTGTTTATTATTATTTTTTTTTCATGTTTTGTTTCCATTTTTTAGTTTCAATCTTGTTCAGAAAACGTTTTTAATGTCGTGTTGACCGTCTCCAGTTTTTTGATACGGCTTGAAAACATTTCTTTGGCGTTTCCACAGCGTCCTATTGATATACTTGTATTTTCACTCGTTTTTAGCTTTGTTTTGCATCCATTTT
>OVBE01009611.1:0-15872 GCA_900406425.1 Iberis pinnata | reverse complement strand
GGATTTAGAATCCCGACAACCTACATCCGTAAGGGATCCAGGAAGTCTGCAACCTCTCAATTATTAATCCCATAAAAAATTAAGTTAAACCATCTCCTCTCTCTTTTTTACCATCGAAATCCATCTAAACACCAACCTAAAACCTTCGGCTAAAACTTCATTCACAAGTTTCGGCCAACTCTCCTTCCATCGAATCATCCAAAGTTTGCAAGACAAATAACTAAGCTATTAAGCTTAGTCTCGAGCCAACCAGCCTTTGTTCCTGTCCAAGATATCACCAAAGGCATACCGAAGCTTCAAGATCTGTCCAAGACCAAGATCCAATCCATCCGAGACATCATACATCAATCCAAACCACTTTCAAACAATCATCGAGTCATCATCTAGCTAATCATCTGATTTTCATAAAGCCTTTCAACAGAGTAGATCTAGGAGCGCATCAACCAGCATGTACATGATGGCCTTCCGCATCGCGTTCGGTTAAGCGTAATTTGATGAACATAAAAAATATTAAGGATATTGTCAGCTCTTTAGTAAACACCTCCAAGGACCGGCACTCACCTGGTTTTCGCGACTGCCTGAAGGTTCGATCCATAGTTTCAATAAGATGAGCTTGATTTTCATTAAGCATTATTCGATGTACATCAAAAGGGACATCTTGGACGCAGACATGTGGAGCATAACCCAGGGTCTGGATGAGCCTCTCCGATAATTTATCAACATATTCAAAAAAGTAATATCCCGAGTGGTGGTAACCGATAATGCCGCTATCGCCACCCTCAAAAACGCGGCTGGGGAGAATTGGAATTTTGAAAGGACCTGATACTGAATCCTCCGGCTACCATCAACGACGCATTGCACATAGGAAAAGTATTCGCACAAATAGGAGAAGACATGATCGAAATGCGGAACAGAAGCCAAGAGAAAAATCCAGCAAACCAACCAGCCGCTCCAAGACGGAGTTCCCCAGCAGGGAACCAAACCTTTTTTGCCGGAAAACCCAAAGGTGGTCCTTGGAATCAATGGAAGAGACATGAGGAGCAAGGAAACACTAAGAATCATTGCAATTATCACAACCAAGATGACCATTCCACCGAGGAATGTATAAGCTTTAAGTCCTTCCTCTTCAACAAATACCAGTCGGGCGAGCTAGTAGAGCCCAATAAGGCCAAGGTGGCAAATGCCTAGCCAGAGAAAACGAACTGAATGAAGATACTAATCCTCCAAAGCGACCCGGGAAGAATTACCCCAGATGGCACCAACCCCACCATTTAAGAAAAGGATTAAAATGATCATGGGGAACCACCAATTTGGACTCAAATCAGTTATCACGATCAAAGCGCACGGGTGGAAGGCGGCTTCGTATGAGAAATGGAAAAAAAAATCTCGGGAGGCAAGAGAACCTATCCTATTAGAATACTACCGGCCTCGACATTCCCCATGCCAACCCTTTGGTAATCGACCTAAACTTGGAGGAATACGAGATCGTAAGGATACTCATAGATACCGGGAGCTCAGTGGACCTGATTTTCAAAGAAACCTTGACAAAAATGGACATAGACCTGTCACGAGGAAAAACTCCATGATGATTGGGACAATCAAGTTGCTTATGCACGCAACAGGAGTGTCAAGAATGATTGAATTCACAGTAATAGACTGACAAACGATATATACCCTGGATAAACGCGATGAAAGCGGTACCCTCAACTTATCATCACTGCATTAAATTCCATACCAAGGAGGGGATTAAAACAATCAAAGGAAGTCAAAGGTCGATCCGATCCTGCTACGTACCTGATCTCAAGCTCGAATAGAAGGCTTTATAGAAATTACAGATCAGGAAACCAGCCCCAATAGAAGTATCGGACTACGAGGAGCCCAAGCTAGATGAAGTGATGTAATACTACATCAACCCAATCTTCCGAGAACTTTACGTCGAAATAGGCTCGAAACTATGAAGTGACGAAAAAAAGGAGCTGATCAACTTCCTTAAAGAAAAAAAACACACCTTTGCCTGGAACATGACAGATATACCTGGAATAAGTTTGGACATTATTTTCCATGAACTGAACTCCGACCCAATCTACAAACCTGTTAAACAGAAAAAGCGCAAGCCGGGGGCTGAACGAGCTCAGGCAGTACAAGACAAGGTAGAAAGACTATTGGGCGCATGACCGATCACCAAGGTAAAATATCCAAAATGGCTGGAAAACCCTATGGTGGTCAAGAAAACGAATGGGAAATGGAGAGTGTGCATTGACTTGTGATATCACTCGGTTTTGATGCCTTATAGTGAGTATTTATACTTGCTATGTGGTATCATTCGAGTGTTTTCCTCGTGATTTAGGTGTGTTTTCAGGATTTTAGGTGTTTGGGACATTCTGGAGCGAAAAGGTTGGTTTTTAGAAGAATTCAGGTGTAACTGAAAAAAATGAAGATGGACAGATCGATCTAAACCAAAGAATGATAAACCATATAAGCACATGTAGAGAGATCGATCGATCCATGCTTGGATCGATCAATCCAAACCTCTTGGAGATTTACGTAAAATCATATCGATCGATCTCACAATGGATCGATCGATATCACAATGGATCGATCGATCTCACATTGGATCGATCAATCTCAGAGAAACCAAAACGATGGATCGATCGATCCCCTTGCTCGAGCCAGCTTGGAAATAAGCAAAAAGACACATTGTCCTCAAGACCTATCAAGATTTTTCCTTATTGGATTTGGTTTTTCTTATCTTATTTTAGACTATAAAAAGCCCTTTTGGCTGGTTTTATTTTAGAAGAGACATTAACAATAACTTTTAGAATTCAGAGGTTTCTCATAGAGACGGGATCTACTTTGTATTGGAGAAGATTTCTAAACACTGTGTTTTTATTAATACAATTTGGTTTTTTTATATGTTCTTCTTTGATAATGATTGTTGATTGCTTCACTATGTCTGAGTAGTGACCTTGTTAGGTTTTAGGGGTTTCCTAGGAAACCCAGGTTTGATAGTTAGGGTTTGACATGATGGATTGAATTTGTTAGGTTCTTAGTATAGATTTGTTATCAATGCTTGGAGAAACGCTTAAACCAGAAAGCTCGGAAAAACGCTAGCTCATCCACCTCAATGGCTGAAAACATTATTCAAAATTCGGTTAATCTAGTGGACTCAAACGACAACGACAACTTGCTTCCTCCTGGTGCAAGACTACATTTGCTAATAAACCATGAAGAAGGTTCAAACGGCAATCAAGTGTCACATGAACAACAATTCAAACGGCAATCAAGTGTCACAAGAACAACAAAGGGGCGGTAATGGTAATCAAGACCCACCAGAACATGTCAAAAATCGCCCACTACATCAAAACATGGTACTAGTTGGAGAATTCAATAACCTTGAAGCTTTCCTCTCCAATAGGAATGCTCTACATCATTGCCAACCTCAAAGACCGGACTATCAGTTCCCATTCCAACTTATCCAGTTGCTCAGGAAAAACCAATTCCATGGTTTACGAACCGAGCATCCTATGGATCACATAAATAGTTTGAAGACATCTGCAGCACTACTCAACTCAATGAAGTCTTCCAAGACTTCATGCATTATAAGCTCTTCAATCACTTTCTTGCTAATAGAGCTCTTAGATGGTTAAAGTCTCTGCCTGCAAACTCAATAGAGTTTTGCAATGAATGCAAATCCAAGTTTCTGATTCAGTTCTGCACATCTACAAGGACCAACAATATAAGAAACAAGATCTCTCAGTTTCAGCAAGGTCTTGTAGAATCTTTCTATAAGGCATGAGATAGATTCAAGGAGTACCTTCGGGATTGTCCTCACCATGGATTCTCATAGTTGAACCTGCTCAATACCTTCTACAGAGGAATTGAACAGCAATATCGACTCTCTCTTGATACCACTAGTAATGGTGACTTCAAGACCAAGCCTGTAAATGAAGCATATCAACTGATTGAAATCTAGCTCAAAGCAATAGCAATCACTGTCCTGACTATGATCAAAGAGCAAGGTAAACCAGTTCAGAATCTTCTGAACTTACAGAGGTAAAAGGATTTCTCTCTCAACTTCTCAAGAACCAAAACCTGAAACATGTCAGTTTCGCTGAAGATGTAGAGAAGATGGAAGTAGATTGCTTGCTATCAAAGAGCCTGATAATGTAGAAGAAGTGAGCTATGTCGATATCGAAGTTCAAAGAGTCTTCCATCAAGGTTTCAATCCAAGTTACAACAAGGGTAATCTTTCTTGGAGAAGCACTAACGTAGGGAACCCCCAAGAATAAGTCTATCTTTCTCAACAAAACACCTTTGTGCAGAAATCTGGACAAGCTTTTGGTCAGAATACATGTGGGAATGGTTTTCAAGGAAACCGGAATAGGAACTTTGTGCAGAATTCAAACTCAGGTGGTTTTCAAATAACCTCTGAGCCTGGGTTTCAAAAAGAAAATCCACCTCAAGACAACAAGATAGAATCGATGATCAAGCAGATGTTGGAAAGCCAGCAACAGTCTGAAAAGAACCTAAATGTCAAGTTGGACAGCATGTACGATGACTTAAAAAACAAATTTCGGTCATTGTCAAATCATGTGAAGAAGCTCGATCTGCAAGTAGCTCAGACTTCAGAAGCAGTAAAAAGACAAGCTGGTGTTCTTCCTGGAATGTTGAAGACAACCCAAAAGGCTACTGTAAGGCCATAAATTTGGATGTTGATGAAAAAAGGATGACTCTGAAATATCTGCAGTTTTTAGAAGTTCCTTAAAAGATGCAGAGAAAGAGATCGATCGATCCAATCATACGTGAAGTTCTAGAAAACTCATATCGATCAATCGGTATACTTGGATCGATCGATCCGCATACTTAGATCGACCGATCCGCATACTTGGATTGATCAATCCGCATACTTGGATCGATTTATCCATCTACAACAGGAGCCTCCGGGAAAAACAATTGATCGATCCACATACATAATTTCAAAAAAAGTTGAGATCGATCGAACCCAACCTGGATCGATCGATCCCTTTTCCAGATTGCATTCAAAGCAAAATCTCAGAACTCCAGATTTCATGCTTATAAGAACTTCAAAAATCTGAAGAAGATCTTGTATATTATGACGAGGTTTCTAACAAAATTATTCCACTCAGAAGACTTCAAAAGTTGCAAGACCCTGGAGAATAGTTCCCGTTAAGATAGGGGAGTCCCATGCATGGTATCGCTTTGTGATACAAGAGCTCATGTGAATGTCATGTCTAAACTTGTCGTTGAGACACTGGGACTACAAGGTATTAAACCATCAGGGATATCTTTTACACTTGCTAACAACTCTATTATATTCTCGAATGGATTTGTTTTTGATGTGATGGTACAAGTGGGAGCTTGTGTTGTGCCTCTTGTTTTTCATATCTTGGATACCAATGGTAGTTCATATGGAACACTATTTTTAGGAAGACCTTTCCTATCATATGTAGGGGTTGTGATGGATATGTCTAAGCAGTGTATCTATCTTAAGAACATCAGGAAAATGTATTACTATCCAATAATACCCCACAACAATGCATCTAAGATCATTATGATGAAAGAGGAAAAGGTGGAGAAGGAACTTCTTGAGGAATTCAATACTAAAGAGCCTGTTGTTGAAGTCTTGCGAAAAGAAACTCGAAACTTAACCAACAGTGCAACCTCAAAGTTCAAAAACAAGGGTAAATCGGACTTGAAGAAGTTGAACAAGAATCCTGAACCTCATCTAACTCTGATTCCTCAAGCATTAGTTGGAGATGGAATTAAGTATAGGGTGATGAGCAAAGGTACTTCAAAACCTTTTTCAAAGGTTAAAACCTTCTTTCCCCCATATCCTAAGGACCAATGAACCGACTTTGCAAAAGAGATGATGAGTAAGGTTCTGAAGATGAAAATTTCGGATGATGGTGGTTGCAGTAGAGCATCGATTGGTGTTGATCTAGCTCCAGCTTAGGAAGTAAGTTCGTCAATATTTTAACGTTAAACTAGCGCTGAGTGGGAGGCAACTCACTATTGGTGTTTTAGATTAGTTAATTTTTATTTTTGAGTCAGTTTAGTTTTATGTCACTAACTATTTAATTTTCAGTTTTGAGTTTAAAAGGGTTTCAGGAAATTTCCAGCAAAATATGGTCAAACATACAGATCAATCGATCTATGTATGGATCGATCGTTCCATGACAATGGTCATGAAAACGTTATTAGAGATCGATCGATCCGTCGTTATTCAGAAGCCAGTCGATCTTTTTCTCAGGAAAGTACCGAAACCCTCTTTGAACTAATGTTTTTTTTTTATCATTTGTCTATTGGTCTGCTTTTATTCCTTCTCTTAGAATTATGTTCAAACCGGGATGGTGTGAAGTAAGACTGGGGGAAGGTATATAGCTACTAACCATGTTTTGAGTCTTTTTGGATGTTTCATCATTTTGGTGAAATTATTCAAAATTTTCGTTTTAATTTAGTCGGGTCTAGTCGAGTCGAAGGAACTATGACCAGAGTCTATGATTATTAGCCTAATGTGAGTTTGAAATTGATTTCTATTTGATTACTGACTTAGATTAACTGTTGCGTTTTGGTTTGGAGCCCCATTGATTGATTGATATGCTTTTCAAAGTTCTAGTCTTTTGGATTGTTGATGAATTAATGCTAGCTCTAACAGGATATGCCTTAAATTGATCTTAAATTCTTTTGCTTATGGTGTTGGAAAGCTATGTACTTTTCTCTTCAGTTCTTTGTAAAACCGACAATTTATGTCAGTATGATCCATATCTTTTCTCTCTCTCCCTTCAGAAAAGAAAAAACAGTAAAAGAAAAAGGGTTGAAATCGTGATCTAGAAATTCGTAGTCAATCCCAGAAAAACCGTATGCTAATAAGAACATTAAAAGAAAATATATGCGAAGAAAAAAAAGCAATAAGAAAAGAAACAAAAAGTAAAAAAGAAGTTGGAAACAAGGGAAAAGGGTCAGGATCAGAAGTCGATTGCTGCTCTATTTGGTATGGGCGCTTTGATAGAAAATGTACTTAAGCAACATTGATCTATACTCCATACACAAGAACACACTTATTTGTATTTAATCAAATTTAGAGAGCTAGTTGATATGATTTGATAGTTTGATTGATTGGGTTTCGAGTAGGAAATATGTTGGTTAGATTATGTGGTGGTGAACAATTTATTTTGCAAAGGTTGTCTAGGATTAGTGTCTTTTAGTTTTTGATATCTAAACTTAAGGTTGGTGAGATTCTGAGAGTTCTTGTGTGGTTTTTAAACCTCTTATCTGTATTTGGTCTTGCTTCACTTGAGAACAAGCAAAGATCTAAGTATGGGTAAGTTGATATCACTCGGTTTTGATGCCTTATAGTGGGTATTTATACTTGCTATTTGACATCATTCAGGTGTTTTCCTTGTTTTTTGTGTGTTTTCTTGATTTTAGGTGTTTGCGACGTTCTGGAGCCAAAAAGATGGTTTTCAGAAGAATTCAGGTGTAAATGGAAAAAACAAAGATGGATAGATTGATCTAATCTGAAGAATGATTAACCATAGAAGCACATAAAGAGAGATCGATCGATCCATTCCTGGATCGATGGATCCAAAGCTCCAGGAGATTTACGTAAAATTAGATCGATCAATCTCACATTGGATCAATCAATCTCAGAGAAAACAGAACGATGGATCGATCGATCCTTGCCTGAATCAATCGATCCCCTTGCTCGAGCCAGCTTGGAAATAACTAAAAAGACGCAATTGTCCTCAGGACCTATCAAGATTTTTTCTTATTGGAATTGGTTTTCCTTAGTTTATTTTAGACTATAAAAGCCCTTTTGGCTAGCTTTTTTAGAAGATACATTAACAATAATTTTTAGAATTCAGAGCTTTTTCAGAGAGATGGGATCAACTTTGTATTGGAGAAGATTTCTAAACTCTTTTTTATTATTAATACAATTTGGTTTTTTATGTGTTCTTCTTTGATAATGATTGTTGATTGCTTAGCTACGTCTTAGTAGTCACCTTGTTAGGTTTTATGGGTTTCCCAGGGAAATCAGGTTTGATAATTAGGGTTTGATATGATGGATTGAATTTGTTAGGTTCTTAGTCTAGATTTGTTATCAATGCTTGAATTACCCTGATCACTTAGTTCATGATATTAGGTAAATAAATACAAATGGATTTGGTTTAGAAACTTGACCTAGTCTAGATGAATAAGTGTCTTTGCTTGCGGGAGTATTGCCTTTGATGCTTATGAACATATCGAATCAGAAATCATGCATGATTGAATTATCTAAACACGGCGTGAGTTTGTCTTTAGTAGTTCAAACATAGAGATCTAATACTTCGGGAGAAGATTAGTGTATTATTGTCTTTTGAGTTGAGAACTATTTTTTATTATTAAATCTTGCATGTCAACCTGAGCTTCAAACCTGATAACCTGTGGAATTCCCAAACGCCTAGTGCTCTCTTTAATTTCTTACAACCGTTTTTATTTAATGTCTTTTACTCACAACTGTTCCAGTCCAAAAAATATTTTTATTATCGTATTAGCTAGAATCGAACGTTTAACTGAAAGCCATACAATATGGTCTCTATGGGAAATCGACCCTATCTATACTATTAATATATGTTCTTTGCAGTGTAGAATTAGGATTAAAACATGAGTCTATAAACTTCACAGAATTAAACAAAGCATGTCTCAATGACAGTTTCCCATTGCCAAATATAGACCAGCTGGTCGAAGCCACATATGGTTATAAACTACTCTCGTTCATGGACGTTTTCTCCGGCTACAACCAAATACTTATGTATCCAGATGATTGGGATAAAACGGCATTTGTCACCGATATAGGTATTTACTGCTACAAGATAATTCCTTTTGGCCTAAAAAACGCTGGCGCCACTTACCAACGCTTAGTCAACAAAATGTTCTCAGAACAGTTAGGCAAAATGATGGAAGTTTATATAGATGACATGCTTGTCAAACCTCTGACGAGGATTTCCAGATATTAAACACCTACGAGATGAAGCTGAACCGGCCAAATGCACTTTTGCGGCGACCTCAGGAGAATTTCAAGGCTACTTGGTAACCAAGAGAGGTATTGAAGCTAACCCCAAGCAAATCAACGCGCTGATAAGGATGTCGTCGCCCAAAAACACAAGAAAAGTACTGAGGCTGACGGGCTGCATAGCGGCCTTAACTAGATTTATATCCAAGTCAACTGAAATGTTTGCCATTTTATAACCTCCTCAAGGGGAATAAAAAAATTCATCTAGAACGAAGAATGCGAGCTAGCATTCAAAGACCTGAAAACCTACTTAATGACGCCTCCCATCCTGTCCAAACCGTAAGAGGAGCTCAAAAAATCAAAATCCCATATTCTAACTTAGCAAAATCTTGGATGATGTAGAGACGAGATATCCGATGATAGAGAAACTAGCTCTAGAAATAGTACATTCAACAAGGAAATTATGATCCCACTTCCAATCACACTCGATAGTCATCTATTCTAACCAACCTCTGCGAACGATTTTACACAGTCCCAACCAGTCAGGTTGACTCTCCCAATGGGCAGTCGAGCTCAGCGAGCATGACATAAAGTTCAAAATTAGGACTTGCGCGAAGTCTCACGTCCTTGCATATTTTCTAATAAAGCTACCCCCTGAGATGGAAACCGCGTCCAAATTCCCTGAACCATGATGGTCCCTGTACGTCGATGGAGAAAGATCTAAAAACGGATCAAGAGTAGGGATACGATTGATCACCCCAACAGAGGAGATGATTGAACAACCAATCTGGTTGAACTTCACAGCATCAAACAACAAAGCCGAATACAAAGCGATGATGGCCGGCTTGCGTCTGGCATCCGGAATCGATGCAAAATGGGTCAACGCCTATTGCGACTCTCAGCTGGTCGCAAACCGATTCAGCAAGGGACGACCAAATGGAAGCATACTTGGATGTAGTAAAAACACTTTCTAAAGAATTCGTAAAGTTTGACCTAATTAAATTCCCAGGGGGAAAGTACGCCCACCGACGCCTTGGCCGCTTTGGCATCGACCACATATCCCTAAACGACTAGAGTCATACCAGTTGAGACCATCGATAAATCCAGCCTCTCCATATCGAAGACCACCTGCGTTATACAAGAAAAAATAGAAGAATTCAATGCAAATTTGGACCTAGAGGACGTCAAAGAAGACAAGGTCCCAATGGAAGCAAAAGAGATCGAGGCATAGTTAGATTAGAGAATCGAGATAATTGCGTATATTACTGATGGGATCTTATCGACGAAGAAGTGGGACGCCAGGAAACTCAAAGCTAAAAGCACAAGATACACACAACTCAACGAAAATCTATATAAATGGAGCGTACGAGGCCCATTATTGAAGTGCATCTTCAGACACAAAACCAGAAAAATTGTAAGGGAGGTCCACGACGGAGCATGCGGGAACCACTCAAGTGGCAGAGATTTAGCATTAAAGATTAAATGGTACGGCTATTACTGGCCAACCATGATCATGGACTGCGAACAACACGCCATGAAATGCAAAAAATGCCAAAAACACGCGCCATTAATATATCGGCCTACTGAGGAGATGCAGTCCATCACCGCACCTTATCCTATTATGCGATTCTACATGGACGTAATTGGTCCCATGCATATGTCGAAATAGAAGTGTTTCCTACTCGTCTTAACCGACTATTTTTCTAAATGGATAAAAGCCGAGTCATTTGCTAAGGTCAAATCCGTGAATGTTGAGTTCTTCATTTGGAAAAACATAATATGTCACCATGGAATCCCCTACGAAATACACACTGACAATGCCCCCCAGTTTACCTCAGATGGATTCAAGGATTTTGGTGAAAGAATGAAGATTAATCTAACCTACTCCAGTCCATATTACCTACAAGTCAACAGCCAAGCAGAGGTCGCAAAAAAAAACAATATTAGATGGGCTAAAAAAGAGACTAGACGCGAAAAAAGGAAGATGGGCTGAAGAATTAGAAGGAGTACTCTGGTCATACTGACTAACACCCATGAGGGTGACCAATGATTCCCAATTCGCCTTAGTGTACGGTACCGAGGCCGTAAAACCAGCTGAGACAAAAGTACCAAGCTTGAGACGGGAGTTGACATCTCATAATATGGACCAAAACAACCAGATGCTCATAGATATAGTCGACACCATCAATGAAAGGAGGGACCAGGCAACTATAAGGTTGCAAAACTATCACAATGCCACAACACGTTTCTATAATAAAAAAAATTAAGCAGCGAAGATTCACTGAAGGAGAGCTGGTATTACGAGAAGTTTTTCCAGCAAGTGCAGAGAAGAATGCAGGAAAGCTAGGCATTAGATGGGAAGGGCCGTACAAGATCTCAAAAATCATTAAATCAAGAGTATATGAATTGGAGGACGTAGAAGGAAACGAGGAACGACACCCGTGGAATGCTCAACACTTGAAAAAATTATATGGTTAAGTTTTAGCGAGTTATTTTCTTAGCATTTTTATTTATGCATGTTGCAAATCCGACTCACTAAATTAAGACCATGGTTTGATCCTGATTCAGGGGTACGTAGGCAACTCTATTTACCAATTAATTCCCATTCCACCCTCTCCTTCTCCTTCAATTTTTCTCAAAAATGAGGGAGATGTATTTGTCCTTTACACTCCAACCCAGCCCTCCCTCTCATTCTTCTTCAATTTTTCTCAAAAATGGAGGAGATGTATTTGTCCTTTACACTCCGACCCAGCCTGCACTCTCCTTCTTCTTTAATTTTTCTCTAATAATGGGGGAGATGTATTTTTCCTTTACCATTCAACCCAGCCCACCCCCTCCTTCTTCTTCTTCTTCTTCTTATTCTTCTTCAACTTTTCTCAAAAAATGGGGGAGATGTATTTGTCCTTTACACTCCGACCCAGCCCGCCCCCTCCTTCTTCAATTTTCTCAAAAAATGGGGAAGATGTATTTGTCTATTACACTCCAACCCAGCCCGCCCCCTCCATCCTCTTAAATTCTCCTAAAAAAATGGGGAGACGAAGTCACTTTTTTACATCCTGCCCTAACTGGGGGCTCCTTATCAACCAACCAGCCAAGCCTGGAAAAGCAATTACCTACCCCATATCCCAACATGCACAACAGAAATACTGGAGCTTACAACACCCGTAAAGAATCCACAACGTGCTCAGTCGCTTCCACATGCTCCATTTACCAATATCCCGGCGAAAGCGAGGGGAGAATACCGTACCATACCACACCCAAAATGTCTAATAAACCGGTAAAACCTCCCAAACCCTTAGTTACTCTTTCTTCCCAATTTAACACTTAAAATGTAACTAACTATCTACGCATATTACATTGTACGACCTGGCTTTTCATACAATACATCGCACACCCCCTAGTGGGTATCAGCCTGAGCAACCCTCAGCAACGTATAAACGCTAAATCCAAGCCCTGTCTCGCCATAATGCATTAAAATGAACCACAAACGTTTTAAAAAATCGAGGAATAATTGCCAATATAACATTCGACCTCTCAAATACGTGTTTTAGTTTACAACAACAAGTTTGGTAATCAAAATCAATATTTAAACTGAGTACGCAGCCTGAAACACCAACCAAACAAAATAACATTGACTTACGCCTAATAATCGACCCAACACGAGCAATACATCCGAAAAAAGTAAGCAACCTTAGAATATTCTTTAGAAGACGACCAGATTAATAATAAAGTAAGCTATACGGATAAAAGATTATAAGTCCAAAAGGTTCTTACTACCAAAAAAAAGTTTCGGGTAAAAGCCTCCCTAGGTAGTCGAGTTCAAAAAGCAAAATAAAAGAGATTGGGTGAAAGCCTCCCCAGGTCGAGTTCATGGCCCTTGTGGGCTTCTTTCCTCGCCACGGTTGCCGCCTCCCCTATGCGGACCGCATCCTTTACAGCCCTATCCAACACCGTACAACATTCACATCAGTTTCCTCAGTAGCATCACCACGTGTTTCTTCCCCAACAAGAATCTTGTCTTTCTCCACTTCAATAGAGGCCTATTCGGTAGGATCAAGAACCGGGAGATTGTCCCATAAGGGTTAAGTTCCTCAACCAAACTCGGTCGCGAAGGTTTGCCGGGTTGATTACTTAAATAAGTTTCGGTTGGCGATGCTACCTAGTCTTTTTCAACATCTAGCTCTTTGAAGTCGAGCATCTTCAACTCCTCGGTAAAAGCCACTAGATCTGTTTCCCAGTCCCACTTCTCATACTCCAATGTAGATTCTCCCCGGAGCAGAATGTTAACCAACTCCAAGTTCTACTTGGTTTTCTCAACCTGCACCAGCTTTCTTGGTAAACTCGCTCATTCACAACCTTCCTTTTTACCTGATCCATTCTCCTCGTAAACCTCTCATTCAAAGCATCATCCTTGTCTTTCACCATCTGCACTATTTATTCCTCCATTTCTTCAAGGACGGCTGCCAACTCTTTAGCCATACTTCCCACCTCCTCCTTCAACTTTCGTGTTGCCTTATCATAACGAATCACTTCCTCATTCATCCTTTCAGCATCCCTCCTCCTCAGACTCTCGAACTCCAAAACCTCAGCCTTCAGCTTGCCATTCTCCTCGGTCAACTTCTCCGTTTTACCCATAACATTCTTTGGTTGAGCAATAGCTTTATCAGCCCGAGCCGTCGTATCGGCATCTAGCTCCACACATGACTGTTTCTTTGCCTTCTTGAGCTCATCATCCAGAACTCCCACCAAGCGGTTCGCTAAAGCTGCAGTCTGCGTATAACAAAATTTTTCCATTAGTCACTAAGCCGATTCCAGCGTTACCCAAATGAGATGTAGATATCCATACCTCAGTGTGGGAGCGAGCCCACTCAGAATATTCTCACTGCATCGAGAGTGCCCGATGATCATACACCTTAGGCCCCCTAGCTTGAGTTTAGACGTCAGCTCAGCACAGAGATCTCCGTCTTCGGCAATAGAAGACTGTTGTGGCCATGTAAAACTGAAGGAGAACCCACCAATATTGTGGGCCCCGATTGGAGACGACTCTTGAATCCGAGTTCTATTTTCCACCATGGCTTCCAGGTGGCGGAAGCTGCAACGAATTGGAGGAGGTCAAGAAGCATTCTTTCCAAAACTTACAGCCTTTTCCTGACAAGAATCTATACGCGATGAACCGGAAACCTTGATCATGCTGAGCATGATCCCTCGGCGTCTACACCTCATGCACAACGCCTGGATTTACTGAGCCATATGCACCTTGGGAACTCTTGCTCCTACGTGCCTCGCGATAGGGTTTCAGATTCTTCATTGCAATGGATGGATTTGGAGATGGATTATCGGCAGAAAACCATCTGGTAAATTGCAAAGGACCTAAAACAAAAATACAAATAAATTCAGATGCTTACTTGAAGATGATTCAGATAGCGGCGCTAATGGAAGCCAATTACGAGAGGATCTCTCCCCGTCAAATGTGCTCCGGTTATTCAATATGTTGTTTTCTAAAAGGTCCCAGTTCTTCGAGTATTCCAGAGAAGGATTCTAGACTTTCATCAAATTTGGAACTGAAAAATAAGCACAAAACATATGGGTTAATAAACATTGAAAAAAATCAGGCGAATGTAGAAATGGCAACTTAATGTCAGGCTAAAGCGAAGTACTGAAAAGGGAGCGGGCTAAAGTCAGACTTGTTTCACACCTATTTCCCTAGTCTACCAAGTTTTCAAGTCACCGGGACCCTTGGTCCCGAAAGATAAATATTAACTTCCAAAAAGAAGTAGAATCGATCCCAATCAGCTTCATCCTTGGGTGTTTTCCCAGTCTCAAATCCCTAATTATGTTTATTTGCAAGATACCACAAACCACCTTTCAGGACCCTTTTGACATGGGTGACCTCCTCGAGCATGTCGCAGCCCAGCTCAAACCCATTCTCTCGCGCTTGGATCATCAGAAAAATTGCATGTCGAACCCCATTAGGCATCAGTTGGCTCAAAGCCATTCCTCGACGACACAAATATAATACCAGCAATTCAGGGACTAGGAAGAAAAACTCACACGTCTTGAAGAAGATCTCGTAGACCGTAACAAACCCAAGCAGAGGGGAGTCAGGAAATTTCTCGGATTCAGGGATGAGTAACCTGATGTTAGACGAAAAATCGAACTGCTCCCAAATTAACCTTGCCAAAGCAACAATCGATAGAGAGTAAGAAAAGGCCATAATCATAGGAGCCGAAACCGCCCTAGACCTCGTATAAGAGACCTCAGGAGTTCCAATGCTGGCACTGGCCGCCACATGCGACGAAGAGCTCAAACTCCAAGAACGAAGAGCGAGTTGATTTACCATAGTTAATAGGCCAGAACATAAGAGCGATTAAATAAGAAGAGAAAGAGATGAGGAGAATTAGGGAAGATCGAGGGAAATTCGAAAGGCTAGAGACAAAAATTTGGGAAAGGAATTGCAAACCCTAATGGAAATTAAAAGAAATAAGTTACGAATGAACTTTACCTTGTCACGTCTTGGAGAAAGAGAAGTGGCAGTTGAAAATGAAGTGGGGATAAGCGGTTCTAGACTCTTAAAGGAGAGAGAGNATTTCGGATATGTAATTAACGTAATCATAATATTTAAGTGTTAAATAAATTATGTTTATGTTTAATTAATAATCCGAAAACCGTAAAAATTTGAATCGAATAAAAACCGAAATATATTAAAACGATAAAAATCCTAGATGATTGTTCGGGAAATATTTATTGACGAATAAATGAGATCGGATAAGCGGGAAATTGTAGAAACGGGAATTATCTAATCGGAACCATGATTTAATCAAAATTAATCAGCAAATTAATTCAAATCAAAAGAAATTAA
>OVBE01009610.1:0-15874 GCA_900406425.1 Iberis pinnata | reverse complement strand
TTTTAAAATCGTAAACCTTAACACTAGACCCTAAACTGATACTATAAATTTGTGTCATCCTTTCGGGTAAACAGATTTTTTTGTTTTTTTATGAAACCAATATGGTATCCTAAACCCTGAACCCTAAACCCTTAAATATACCATAAAACCTAAATTCCATGCAAAATAAAAGTTTCAACAACTTTAAAATAATTGTTTATTAAGATGTTTAGTTTTGTTAACTATTTTTAAAAAAACTCATTTGGAAAATTAATATAAATACTGGCCAATGAACAGCTGAGACGGAGATAGTAGACGAGATGCAACATCCACCGTTGGATATTTTTAGACAACTTAATTCATTCAATCTGAGCTGTTGTTTCCTTTCGATTTGCTTATGTCGGGAAACTGAAAATTTTGCAAAAAAGATTTATAGTTCTAAACCTAATCTTTCATCTCCATCTTATTAATTCTAAACCTAATCTGCAATAGTCGTTCCATATTTCTCATATGGAGAACTCGTGGATTTGGCCGCAAAGGTATCATGTACATAGATCTCTCGAGAAATACTTTAATTCGCCGATTGAAATAGTTATTCTAACCTTTTTTGCAACTTAACGTGTAGGGCTAGTCCCGAGTACTCGGAAGGAGCAACCGATTTCGTAAACTCGTCAGCAAGAAGATTGGGTAATCTGACTGAAATGCTTTGCAATGTAGAGATTGCTGAAATTTATGCCATCAAAAATTAAAAAACATAGTTGATCATCTAGTAATTAGGGGTATGGATCCGAAGTATCATACGATTTATTCCGCGCTTATTGATTCCGCGCTTATTGATTCCATCACTGTCTTAACCTCTTCGATTACGCACTTATTGATTCCACTTTTCTTAAGTGTTGATGTAAGTTGTTATGAAATGGAGTTTTTCTGTAATGGAGTTCCAGACAATAAGATCCTCTTCTGTGTCTCTACTTTAGACAAAGTCTGAAATGGAGTTACAGTTTGGAAAACATTGTAAATAAGATTGTAAGAAGATGATTGTTAATCTAGTTTTGCATGTTCCTTGTACCAACTGATGATGAACTGGCCCATCAACCAGCTTAGGTAAATATGTTTCTTTTAATTACCTTGTTGCAAGATTTTTATTTTTTTGGTTTCATAGCATCTTATTACCTTTTATGTATTCATTTCAATTTCACTTTAGAGGACAACAGCGAGAGACTGTTATACACTATAAAGTGAAATATCCATCACTACTTACTGCCCATGGAAGTATAGTTCTAATTCAGACATTTTACTCATGTGAATTTTTTTGTGCTATTATTAAAGATCTTTGCTTATTTTTTATGTTTGTAGGTTTGTCGAATAGTTGATACACCAAAAGGCTCAATGAAAGGCAAGTGACTGCGATGCTTAGAGCCACCTGACAATGGCCTCCAGTTAGGCAGGAAGTTGAAATACGATGTAGGTGTTCTACTCTTGGGTAGATGATTCTTCAAATTAGTATGTTGTAATGAGAGCTACCCAAGAAATAGATGATGGAGAAAGTGAAGATGTTGATGTTTGGTAGTAGATTGAAAGTCTTTTTATGTAGTTAAAATACAATGTAGGTGTTCTACTTTGGGGAAGATGATTCTTCAAATTGGTATGTTCTAATGAGAGCTACCCAACAAATAGATGATGGAGAAAGTGAAGATGCTGATGTTTGGTAGTAGATTGAAATAGTCTTGGTGATGTTTGATATGTTTTATGATTTTTAATGGTTGATTCCTTACATTTTGTAAATACTAGTATTTTGTATACATGGAAAATTTTTATGGTTATAATAAAATTAATTATTTAATTTTTATTTGACAAACAATTCAAAAATATATTATAGCTACAAAAGAAATTCAATTGTTTATTTATAATAATATGAATAGTAGGGTGCACACCAGAAAAAATAATAATATTAATTGTCGAGTGCAAAAAAAATTAATAATATTAATTGTCGGGTAATTACAACACAATAATAGCACAAATAGTTTGCTATCTTTGTAAAACAAACTGCTATATATGCAATCCAATTATAATACAAATCCAACGCTATTGAATATATAAAACTAAAGCTATTATTAAAAACCTTTAATAACAAATATACGACGCTATTATAAAAACAAACAATTGCATCTTCAAATACGCTATCGTAACTTTAATAATTATAGGATACATTAAATTCGCTATCTAAAGTGTCCGACCTATAATGACGAGCGCGGTCAGAGCGTTTAATTATCCGCTATGCAATCCTACGATAGCGTTTTTCGAGCGCTAAGAAAACACATATTTCTTGTAGTGGAGGTAAGTGTGGCTTGAGTGGGATCGATCCAGGCCGATGGTGAGACCGATCTGGGATCAATCTGGTTTGAAGCTGAGATCGATCCAGGTTAAAGTTGGGATCGATCCAGAGGTTGTGGTGAGATCGATCCATGCTGGTGGTGAGATCGATCTAGTTTGAAGCTTGGGTTCGATCCAGTCTTGTGTTGAGATTGATATAGGCCTTCGTGCTGGTCCATTCTATATTTTCTTCTCTTTTCTGAATTCTCACAAAACCATCCTGAAAAATCCTGAAAAATCCTGAAAGTCCTAAAAAATTTCCAAAATGCTTGCATATGCGAATTCTAATGCAAAAGTCCTAAAAATCACAAACTTACTGAAAACAGCTATAAATGTGATACATGCACGCCTAAAGACCTCAAAATCAATGTTAAATGACTTCTAAAAACCATGAAAATTCAGAGTCATCAGTTGGACCAGTTTGGTTCATTTCAATTTTTCGTTCTTTAGCTCGATACGCTGTCGTTTTGCTTTGTCTTCTACAAGCTGAAGAAACAAAATTCCGTTGTTGATTATGAGGTTGTTACAGTTTGTTGGAGTTGGAGTTAGCTACTTAAGTTCATTTCTCTTCGCTTTCAATTAATTGGGGGTGAAAGCATTTGATTAGAGAGAAATTCTGTCACGTGAGGGAGTGAGAGAGTCTCAGGTGAGAGATTTTTCTTGTTAAGCTTTCTTGGGTTTGTAAAGGAGCATTGATTTTACGATTGATAGTGGATTCCGGCCTCGGCCAGGCGTAGGGAAGCGGTTTTCTCCTGAATTGGATAAATCGTGTGTTCATTTCGTTTATGCCTAATCTCTCTTTCTTTTTCATTCGCTTGAATTTTGTGAGTGAAATTTAGTTTACAAGATTTTTCTTTCAAAAAATACTCCTTAAATAGTGTAGATTGTGCTTATAAAATTTAATTGTAAGAAATTCATCTAAATATATAAACTAGCAAAACAAGCTACAGAACAATCTTTAAACTATTTTATAACTTGGTCCTAGTATGATATATCAAAATTTTAGGACATGAAATGTTTATGTGAAAAAAATAAATAAATGGTCAAAACCAAAAGAAGCTCAATCCTTAGTAACTTAAGAAGCCAAACTAGCGTCGTCGATTCATTAGTAATCAACGATCCATTTAACTCCTTATACACTCTCCCGGATAACAATCGCAACCGTAGAATCAAAACAAAATTGAACGGCCAATAGTTATTTTCTTGTATACGCATCTTCTTTATATATCTCTATCTCTAATTTGGTCAATTCATCATCTTGGAGATTCCCCGGTGTCTTGGAAGTCAAAGAAACAAGATGTAGTCTCTTTTTCTTCTAATGAACTGAAATATCGAGCTATGATTGTCATAGAATCAGCTAATCCCGTGTATTCAGACAAAACATGTCTCTACAAAGAATCAGTTAGCATATATATTCACTAAGGCGCTTGGAGGATGACCATTTCAGCTACTTTTATCCAAGTTGGGGATTCGAGATCTTCATGCTCCAACTTAAGGGGAGGTATTAAGATATATGGGCTTATATGTTATGGGTTTAATGTTATGTTGTATAGGTTTAGAGTTTTCCTAGATATAAATACCTAAAGACTTCCTCTTTGTAACTTTGAGATTTTGAGAGTAAATAATATCGAATCTTTCACGGGTTGATGATGAATGTAACCAAACAAGTGGGTAGTTCCTTGAGCCACTTGAGTTCACAGAGAGTGTATGTCATAGATTGATATTCAATTTCTACAAATCAATTAGAAATCATTTGTTGTTTATTGGTCTTCACATATATCGAAAAATCTCCTAGATAGACGATATAAGCGAAAAGAGATCAACGAGTTTTCGGATAGGTAGCCTAGTCCAAGTCATAGTACGATTTGATAGTGAAATCGTTATTCTTTCCTAAAGGTATGCCATGCGACAATGACCCTTTAATATGGTGAACAATATGAAGTGCAACTTGCCAATGTGGTTCTAAGTTCTAACCGGTGTAGCACGAGTTGCGATAATATATAAACAATATAAGAGCATCTACATTAATGGTTCTAGAGAAGTATCTTAATAATATAATACTAGATGATATCTCGCGCTATGCGCGGAAATATGTTATAAAATATATAGTATAGCTTAAATTTTATGTATTATTATATAGTTTTTAAAATAATGATCATAGAATTTGTCGATTATATTTATATAAATACAAAGTAAAAATATGATGATTTTGTAAAAAATATCTAATTATATAACATAAAACGTATAAATATATTATTTTATTTTTATATAGTATATATAGATATTTTAAAATATATGTTAGATTGGTTTATTAATTAAGATACACATATTTAATAGTATAAATTTATAAGCATATTTCAAAATTAATATAAATAGTTTTATATTATTTAAATATTAAAAAATTTTAATTATTTATTTAAAATTTTATTATGTTATAAATTTTATTTATAGTCTTAGAACATATATTTCTCATAAATTAATTTAAAAAATAAATTTTATGAACTAAATTAAAATTAAAAACAAAATTTCCTAAATAAAAGGAGAAAAAATCTTGGTAAATATTTTTAATTTAGATAATGTGTTTGTATTTAAAATACTAATGGCATATCATGTAATTTATTATAAACTTAAGGTTTCTTTTAAAAAGTCTTCATTTTTAATATATAGGAGATTAATAAATTTAAAAAAAAAGAAGAAAGAGGCATTAGAAGTAATTCTAAAATCTCTTAAACTAGAACCACTTCTAGAGGAGTTTCTTACATATGTAAGATTCTCATTGGTTCAAATAATTTTTATATTAAAAATAAATTTAAAATAGAAATAATTATTATTTTATTAGAAGATATTTTTGTTAGAATTTTAACCAATAGAAATGGTCTAAGCAGGTCTAAACGCCAAACAATAAGATAGATAAAGCGATCCACTAACACCATGTACAATGGTTTCAACTTTCAGCACCCTTTTTTCATTCCACCTCATTTTCTCTTTCTTCCACCTCATTATTCAACACTCATTCAACACATCCTCATTACAATGGTTTGTTGAATAAATTCAACAATTTACCCCACCACTTTATTTTATATATTATTTTTTATGTTATATATTTTTGTAATTAAATTTTACAATTAACGACTGGATTTAAATTAAATAAATTATAGTTAAAAATTAAATTTTTACTTTTTATATTTTTAAAAATACATTTTTAAATTAAAACACATATTATTAAACAAATAAAGTTACAATAAAGATAAAGCAAATATATTTTTGTTTCATTTTGAAGCAAAATTTACTCTAAAATTTACTCCAATGGGTAAAAAGTCTAAAATACTTGGGTAAAAAAACCATTTTATTTTATATTTCTTACATTTATTTATGTATTGTAGATTTATTTCTTGTATTGCATATTTATTTCTTGTATTGCATATTTATTTCCGTATTGCAGACTTATGTTGGGATCTATTGATGAATTTTTTTCTATGTCCAAATCAAATGAAACAAGTTTCTATTTATAAAAGAGAAAAAATTATGAATTTTGATATAAAATTTGTAAATATAAAAAATAGTTTATTATGAAATAATTGAGGTTAAATAATATGGGTGAATGTTTAAATCAACATAACCCTACCATTTTTGATTCAACGGGGGTTGAACACCAATTAATCCACCTCATTTTTTCATTGTTTTCAACACCCTCATTGAAAAAAGTCAACTGTTGAATAAAATTTATTC
Organism: Iberis pinnata; assembly: GCA_900406425.1. Taxonomy (NCBI): domain Eukaryota; kingdom Viridiplantae; phylum Streptophyta; class Magnoliopsida; order Brassicales; family Brassicaceae; genus Iberis; species Iberis pinnata. The sequence continues at coordinate 9,793 of OVBE01009610.1, read as the reverse complement.
AACACTCCATTTTACATGGTCTAACAAGAGATTATATATATATATATATATAAAATGCAAAGTCAGTTACAAAGACGTGAAAATCTGACGGTTATGCCTTTGTTTCTTATACAAACAAGATTTTGAATAAGCAATAAATAAAATAAAATCATCTTTTAGCCGTTTAAAGAGCAAAAAAAGAAATCCAAATATCTCATCATTGACTGCCATTTATTTAGGCCAGTATAGGTTAATAAACAAAAATAGAAATTGAGGTATAATGTGATTTTGTTACCTAAATCTGGCTAATAATCTTTTTTAATATAGAAATTTAGTTAATCTTTAGTATTGGTTGACTAAAAGTAACATCATTTTTTGAATTTCGGAAACAAAGCAATAATGGCTGGTTGGCTTTATATGTACGAATGAAATTAAGTCAATATTAAATTTTTATACTTTCTTATTTTGTGTGAATATCGAATCTTGTTAATATTTTCCTTTTCTAATAAAAGTGTTCTCCATGTTCAATACAATATATTGTACCTTAAATACATAATAACAAGTACTATATAAGAATATCAGACGCTTCTTGTGAAAATAAACAAGAAAATAGTTTTTAAGACAAAAAAAAAACCATGAAATCTTATACCGCTCTCATCTGCATGCTTGTGCTCTCCCTCTTTGCTTTAAACGAGTGTATGTATTATAATAAGTTTTATACTTTTATTATCATATATGTCTCTTTAATTTGTTTTTTTTTTGGTGGTTAATGTTTGGTTTCAAATGTGAAGGTGCGAGAATGAATGTTGGAGAAATCGAGAGATCAATAAAAATCGAGTTAGGGAATTGCTATCCATTTTCATGTCATGGAATATGGAAGCCAAACTGTTGGTGTTGTAAGGGAATTAAGGAGAGGACTTGCTTTAACACCCAAGACTACTGCGAATCTCATTGTCCTCCTTCAAATTGATACCTAAATTTATATGTTGCCAGTTCATAAACGTTATTTTAAAACATTATTATAAAAATGTGTTCTCCGTGTTGCGCGTCGAGATAATTAGTTTTTAAACAAACTGGTTAACCAAAAAGTAAACAAATTCAAATCTAATTATAAATTGATCTATTAATATGTGAAAAAGTTGATCTATTAATTTCGAAGAAATGCAACAAAAAAAATAATCAAACTTTCATATTTAGTCAAAAAAGTTTTCATCTTTTAATTGAACCAACTGTACCACAAATTTTATAGAAAAAATCTTTCTTTTTGGTCTAAATTGAGGCTTATTGAATTTTTTTGGCAAAAATATATAATGGTATATGAAAATAACTAGGAACTCTTTCTTTCATAAATTATTTTTAAAAAGTTATATTTTTCTTTATATTTCATATTTGAAAACTAAAATCATATTTAAACGTATATATATATATATATATATATTAAATTATGTTAAATTAAATACTAAATGTTAAGTGGATGGTGTCTCGCCACCTAACGTCTAAAACGTCTAGTTAGAATCTAAACATCTAAACGATATTTGATAGTGCAAAGATAAACTCTATGAGCATATGATATTCATCTTCGGGTAATATTAAATAAAAATAATAAGTAAGTAATTGTTTTTATATGAACTTATTAATATATAAATAATATAAATATACACTCTTTCATAAAAGAAAAAACATATGGAAATTTATGATTCACAATGACTTGTGAAACATCAAAAACATATGAAATGCTCCGGACTCCTACAAAAAACATTCGGCAAAAAATTAGTAACTTGTATAAAATTTGGTTTTGATTTAACGATTTTATAAAATTTAATGGAGTAAATTATGGGAAGTACCATTAAAAGTGAGGACATTACCAAATATATCATATTGGTATAATGTGTAGAAAATTACCAAATGTCACTTCGAGCCATTTTACTTTCTTTGCCCTTTCGTATTTAATAAAAAAATATTAACCTTCTACAATCAAAAGTAACATTTGGTAACAGCTGGCTCGAAGATGTGACATGTCATATTGTTGCAGAGCTTACTTTTTGTGTTTTCGATACAACTTAATTTCGCATTATCCTATTTCTGCATAACTTTCAATTTCTACTTGCAGAGACAAATTCGGATTCAAAGAAGAGAGAGAATGGCAACGTCGTCGCCGGTGAGGAAGAAGCTCTGTTTCGATGAAAACGAATTGGTTTCAACAACGGCCGACCAACAGGAGGTTCCAATACTGCTTAGCATGAGTCCAGAAACAGGGTCCTCGCTGATTTCTTCTTCTGTCGTAGCACATAAGCCGTCTGGTTCACCTACGCTTACTAAGGGAACTCATGAATCAGACGCTTGAAAGCGGAACTGTGGACAACTCAGATGTCCACAACTACTTAATGTCTACCGTGCACAAGAACAATAGTAATCCGAGTCAGGTAGGTATCACGGGCCCGAGTAACATTATAATATTTCACTATGAGATCATACTCTTATATGTCCATCATGTTTGAAATAAAGGGTGAAGATGAAGATGACACGAGTTTCTATGTCGGAGGAGAATTTGAAATATGTAGGCGACGTGAGGATTCAGATTCAGATTCTGGCGATGACGACTACACGTACGCAGGTTGCGCAACACCACCCCTATCGAGCGATACAAAAGTCCATAAGNTTTGGGCTTTGGGGATTCCATCCCTCGTTGGGAAAGGTTAGCACCTATTTCCAACCCCCCCCCCCCCCCCTTTTTATCATGGGTTCACTAAGTGGACAAAAGTAAGTGGACATTTGTAACTCACACGTTATGGACAGGATGCGCAGGATGCTGGAGGCCAAGACACGTTCATTGCTATTCCAACTGAAGCCAATTCTAACCCTAACCCAGTAGTGTTAATGTTCTTGTAGATCACAATCATCTTTTGCAAAAGCTCATACAGTGGACAATACACAAGTTATGATCAAAATCACCCATATATACAAGCTAATAAAATCAGTGTAATGATGTAGGTATCATCAGAAATTAGGGTGGAGGAACAAGTGGAAGAAGGGGAAGACATACAAGTTAAAAAGGTACGTGGACAGAAATTTGGTCCTTTGAATGTTTTTGTGGACAACCTCAAAACTATTGTCCACCTCCGTTTCTCATTGAACCTTGATCAAGTTTACTAAACTCACATTTTGGACAATTCATTCTTCATGGACAAAATTGCGATTTTGTTGGTGTAAGGATCTTTTGAAAGAGGTTCACCCTCACACGAGGAAGAAGGAGTGGACAACCAAGTTGATAAGGTATGATACAACTCAACAGAAAATGATGTCCACATGAATTGGTTATAATATCCAAACACGTCGAAACAACTGTGAACGTGGGCAAAATATTATTACGCATTGTCATGATACGCATTGTCATAACGCAGGTTTGTGAAGGTGGAACGGAAGATGTGTAAGATGACGGAGAGAGCGGGGATAACTGCACTCAGAAGTAACGGTTACAGAATGCTAACGTCTGTGGACGTGGACGATGATGAAATTTTTTGAAGAAGACTCTACCTATGTAATCGGAATATAAATTATGATGTATTTCTAAATGACATTAGCTATGTATTTTGGTCATGTCTAAGTACCATGGACAAGTCTTCACGATGGACCGGAAAAAACCTTGATTTTGAAATGGGAACTTAACGTTGGAACTAAAAATGTTTGGATGCATTTTATTTTTTATAACGATCCAAAAGATGCATTTTATTGATTTTTTGTGCTCATGTTATACTATTTTTTGTGGACATACTTGTCAGCGAAGAGTGTCCATGTGTGGGTTTTCTTTGAGTTACTCGTGGAAGAAGTTAAATAAAATGGACCACAGTTTAACTGGACGTTGTAAGTTTCGTTTTAGCTTGAAAATAAAAGCAACTAGAAAAAAAAAGGAAAACAATTAAAAAACAAATTCAAACGAAAAAAGAGTTGTCACGTCGAAGATATTTACGATAACTGCCCCAACTATTTCGGATCAGTTAGATTTTTTTAAAAATGTCAGGGGTTAGTGGTTTAACTGTTGGGTTATTTACAAGATTTGCCACTTACTCTCTCACTTTGCCTTGTTTGTTTAAAAATTTGTTAGAAAAACTCATCTTCTCTCCTAAATGGCTCGGTAACTGTGTCAAAAAGCTGTGTACTTTCTATTATTGTGAACTAGAAATCGGACCGAGAAATTTCGTAACCGGAGTGTTCATCTTCTTCCTCGCCAGTACAGCCAATTAAGGAGAGGGCGATGTCTTCGCCGACTTCGAAGGAGAAACCCTCTTCGCTACAAAAGGAAACTCAGACGGCCGGAGTTTCATCGGTAAGAACAAACTTATAGCCGCCGGGTTCGACACCGGAAAATTTGGACAAGAAATCACTGGATAGGGTGTCTACCAGAACTCCCCTACTCGTTTTACCCGCGGAATCTGGTCCTGCCATGACAAGAGGTGGAGGCTCGCCCACGAAGACATCGGCGAGGTTCCTGGTGGGAGAAAGCGGTGAGGTTCCTGGTGGACATGTAAAAGTCCACGGACTCGAAGGTGAGACCATTGTAACCGGACCTGAGCACGTGGACCAAAGGATGGAAGTCTTGTCTACAGATTGAGATCCAGGAGTTTTGCATGAAGATGGTGGACAACGAAGCGTCTCAGATGAAGTGGACATACGCACAACTTTGTTGTCCACAGAGGGGCAGCGTATTCCTGTCCACAAACACGGAGTCGGAGATACGTTTGCAGAAGGAGGGACCATGCTAACCGGTGCGGATAAAGGGGATGAAAGGAGGGAAATGGTGTCTGAGGACAGAGATCCACCTGTTGTTCCCAAAGCGGGTGGACAACCAAGCGTCTCAGATGTAGTGTACAGGCGTACAACTAGGTTGTCCACAGAGAGGGGGCATAATCCTGTCCACCCGACTGAAATTAGAGCATCTGGAGTAGAAGAAGGGCAGTCCACTGTCCACCGTGAAGCTGTTCATGGTGACTCGGCAGGACAGACGCAAAGGAGAACATCCCGAAAGGGCCGAAAAGCTGCTAGCACAAGTGTTGGAACCAATAGATATCCCCAGTGTTCGGAATCATCAGAGGAAGCCATTATATCTCCAACAGACTCTCCAGTTAACAAATCGCAGTGGATTAGGTTGGAGACTTCATGCCTTCCTCATAGGCTGTTTGCTGTTGATCGATATCCCCCTGGTGGGAGGATTAACTCTTACTCAAAGCCAGAGTTTCTCCTTGATCTGGTAGAGGCTCTTGAAGGGACGGAAGCTTTGAATTTTTTGAAATCTTCGGCGTTTAGTCATTTGCTAAACATGCCAGTGCGAAAGGCATCATTATCGGGTAAATTGGTACACCAGATGCTATGTCGCTCATTGGTTACACATAGGAAGTATGAGCTATGGCTTTATTTTGCCATATCTCCTTTTTGCTTGTCTTTGCGCGAATTTGGGATTGTCACTAGTCTTAATTGTGGTCCATATCCGGCGAAGGAGGTTCTTGATAAATTACAGAAGCCAGTCAACCCCAAACAACCTTACTGGAACAAACTAATAGATAGCAAAAAGAAAAATGTCCTCATTGTAGACATTGTTGAATGGCTGAAGAAAGACAAGAGACAACCGGAATCAAAGAAAATACCGCATTGGAGAAGAGTTCGACTTGCGTTGGTCGTTATAGTTGAAGGTATTTTGCTGTGCGCAACCAATCCCTTTAAGCCTTCTAACAAGATTGTGGAGATGGTTAAGGACCTAGAAGCTTTCTAGAGTTACCCGTGGGGACGCGACTCGTTCTTACTAACTATAGAGATGGTAAAAGTCGGTAAATATTGCAAGGATGTTGATAAGTTAAGAGATAAGGTGAACCAGTCCCACACGGCAACTCATGGGTTTACTCTCGGGCTGCAGCTTTTTTCTATGCCGCCATACCTCAACTGTTGAAGATATTGCCGAAAGCCTCTGCTATTGATCACGATTTCACCCACGAGTCTATTATTAGTCTTCGGGCGTGCAAAATTTTTCATAATGAGAACATACTACAAATTGAGAATTCGCCTAATGTAAGTCTCAATGTTATACACCATAACAGCTTAATATGAATGTTGTTTTCATATAACTAATGCAATTTGAATTTGGTGTTTATCAAATGTATGTCAAACCGCTGTTACCCGTCGATGACCACACCTACACAAAGGTGTATGACTATTGGGTGGACGAGGTAGAAGACGTAGCTCTGGATTACATTGAAAGTCTGTTGGCGGACGAGTTTAGATTTGAAAGAAACATGTGGCCTGCCCCAAAGAAGAGGCGTGTTGCTGATGCTCGTGCAACCTCTAAGGTAAGAACTAGGGGAGGGATGGAGTCTACGAGTTGTCCACAAAGGCAATATGGTTTAGAAGAAGAAGAAATTCTTTGCGCTCGGGATGTGTACAAACATGTCGAGGGGATGCTGGCGGTTCACAAAAAAGAGGTTGAGGGGATTATTGTGGATCAAACACAAGTGATAATGAACTTAGTTGAGAGCGAGAAGGCAAGGATGAAGGATAATCACGATTTATTCGTTCCCGCATTAAGTCATAATCATAGTCAGGTGATTCCTCCCCACTGTAAATTAAATCTCCACATGCATCATCACTGTCATTAGGATCCGTATATGTAACATGATCTTTACCATCTCATTTTCGCTTATTCCCAATCTGCTTGTCTATCTGATCAGCTGCATGTCCACATCGACAATCATTCAAGTTATGTCCACCACCATCACATTGCGGCCCATCCAACGACATATGTCCACAAACGTCAATATCACCTTTGCGAGAACCCCCTCTATGACCTATTTCTAGTATTGTTACAGTATCTAAGAAGGTTTCATCCTCAAATGTCCCAACCAACTCGACGGGCCTCTCATCTCGACATATAATCGCTAAATCTCCACAATCGGTGGCAACAGTTTCCTTTTTCTCTATCGACATATACATATTTAGGCCATGATTTGATAACATCGCCTGTTTAAATCTACCCAAGCTTTCATCGTTGTCCACACGAACAGGAGGCATTCTACCTTGCGTGAACACCTCGTCCCTGCTTCGAAGCCAATATGTCAACACAATGTCTCTTCCGGATACGCTACTGTCACAACCTTTAACTATTTTCCCGATCAAATCCGCATATCCATCCTCCTCACATATGTTTACACATCTCGCATACATATCCTTTGCAACTTTAAAATGCCACGTTCCACAATCGAGGCATTCCCATTCTCCAACAATAAGCAGAATAGTGTTGTCCATTAAGCATGACCTACAAAGAAAAACACTTATTCTCGTCAAATAGACAACATTCCCCCTTGTCCACATTGCACACGCTACTGTGCACTCAAACTAAATGTTACCCCCACATAACACACGCTATTGTCCACTCAACTTAAGGTTTCTTTTAAAAAAGTCTTCATTTTTAATATATAGGAGATTAATACATTTTTAAAAAAGAAGAGGCATTAGAAGTAATTCGAGTTTCTTACATATGTAAGATTCTCATTGGTTCAAATAATTTTTATATTAAAAATAAAATTAAAATAGAAATAATTATTATTTTATTAGAATATATTTTTGTTAGAATTTTAACTAATAGAAATGGTCTAAGCATGTCTAAACGCCAAATAGTAAGATAGATAAAGCGACCCACTAACAAGAGATTATATATATATAATGCAAAGTCAGTTACAAAGACGTAAAAATCTGACGGCTATGCCTTTGTTTCTTATACAAACAAGATTTTGAATAAGCAATAAATAAAATAAAATCATCTTCTAGCCGTTGAACGAGCAAAAAAAAATCCAAATATCTCATCATTGACTGCAATTTATTTAGGCCATTATAAAGTAATAAACAAAAATAGAAATTGAGGTATAATGTGATTTTGTTACCTAAATCTGGCTAATAATCTTTTTTAATATAGAAATTTAGTTAATCTTTAGTATTGGTTGACTAAAAGTAACATCATTTTTTGAATTTCGGAAACAAAGCAATAATGGCTGGTTGGCTTTATATGTACAAATGAAATTAAGTCAATATTTAATTTTTATACTTTCTTATTTTGTGTGAATATCGAATCTTGTTAATATTTTCCTTTTCTAATAAAAGTGTTCTCCATGTTCAATACAATATATTGTACCTTATATACATAATAACAAGTACTATATAAGAATATCATATGCTTCTTGTGAAAATAAACAACAGAATTGTTTCTAAGACAATAAAAAAAAACCATGAAATCTTATACCGCTCTCATCTGCATGCTTGTGCTCTCCCTCTTTGCTTTAAACGAGTGTATGTATTATAATAAGTTTTAATACTTTTAGTATCATATATGTCTCTTTAATTTGTTTTTTTTTTTGGTCGTTAATGTTCGGTTTGAAATGTGAAGGTGCGAGAATGAATGTTGGAGAAATCGAGAGATCAATAAAAATCGAGTTAGGGAATTGCTATCCATTTTCATGTCATGGAATATGGAAGCCAAACTGTTGGTGTTGTAAGGGAATTAAGGAGAGGACTTGCTTTAACACCCAAGACTACTGCGAATCTCATTGTCCTCCTTCAAATTGATACCTAAATTTATATGTTGCCAGTTCATAAACGTTATTTTAAAACATTATTATAAAAATGTGTTCTCCGTGTTGCGCGTGAAGATAATTAGTTTTTAAACAAACTAGTTAACCAAAAAGTAAACAAATTCAAATCTAATTATAAATTGATCTATTAATATGTGAAAAAGTTGATCTATTAATTTGGGAGAAATGCAACAAAAAAAATAATCAAACTTTCATATTTAGTCAAAAAAGTTTTCATCTTTTAATTGAACCACAAATTTTAAAGAAAAAATCTTTTGAATCCAAAACTTTTATGATAAAACCAATTAAATCTTAAACTATTGTTGACCAAACCATTTTGGTCTTAAAATATGACATTACCATAAGATTTTGGGATTTATGTGGTTATTCGAAAGCATGGAAAATAAATGGTTTTACTTTAAAATGTTGTAATTTCTTTGTTTCAATTGAAAGTTGGAGATCTTTTTGTTCTAAATTGAGGCTTATCGAATTTTTTTGGCAAAAATATATAATGGTATATGAAAATATAATACATATGTAAGAATGTATATCAAAAGCAAAGAAACAGATTTTGATAGGATATATGTGAGACAACAAATTAAGGGGCTGATTGGTAAGAACAATAACCGTAAGCTTTTGCTGTAAACTTTTGGCTGTAAAAACTTTTGCTGTAAGAACTGTAATTTTTACTTTTTATGAAAATTAAAAGTTTGATTGGTAATTAAAAACTGTAACTTTCATTTTAAAAACTGTAGTACTTGTAAAATAAAATTTAAAAATATTTTACATTTCAAAAAAATATTTATCATTTATATTAGTGTTTTATTTAATTATTAATTTTTATTTTATTTATATGAATTTTAGAAAAAAAAATAAAAAGAATGATTATAATGTTAACAAAATGGATCTTAAATTAAAGAGAATAAAAAAATAATCATCATCGAACTTTAATTTTTAAATTTTGCATTATATATAAATATATAAATGACTTTTAAAAATTTTGGAGAAAAAATAATAAAAGAAAAAAATATTAGTCTTTATTATTTTCTCCACAGTTTCTCTTAGGTGACTTTAAGAAATAACAAATAAAAAACAGTTACTAAATAAAAGTGGCTGTAGAGACTTTTTTTTTTTATAGAAATTACAGCCTAAAGTAGGGATGTTAAAATGGGCCCAAAACCCGCGGGCCTAAACGGGTCACTTATGCA
>OVBE01009609.1:0-15875 GCA_900406425.1 Iberis pinnata | reverse complement strand
TATATATATATATATAGTTTATCTTCGTAAATATATAAGAAATTTGTTTCATTATTTAAAAAAATATTTTCCTTGACATCATTTAACTAAAAAAAATTAAAAGTTTTTTTAACGCTTGTTGGTTTTGGTCAAAACTCATTCGTTTGTAAAAAAAAATTTATATCAATTTAATCATAACATAATACTTTGATACAACATAATAAATAAAATAATTTTTTAAAAATATTACAACTTCACAAATTTAGTCATAACCTAATAAGTTGGTTGAGCGATTAATAATCGGTTAGATAATTTATCTCATAAACAAAATAAGTTCTTCAAAAATAATTTCTTATATACTTACGAAGATAAATTATATATATANTATATTCACGAGAAATAATAAAATCATTACAACGAATCGACATTATGCTTTGAGTACTCCAAGTACACGTCTTATCAACATAATGCATATATTATCTAATATAACTGTGATTTTATGTTTTTTAAATTTTAATTAATTTAAAAATCATTACAAACCTAAATCAATTAAATTAGAATCAAAATTATATTATATTTAAAATACTAAAAATAATAAAAATATAAATATTCAAATTTATTTATTAGATAAATTTGTTTCATTATTTTGACCAGATATTTTCCATAAACATCACTTAACTAACATATTATTAACATAATTTAAATATTTATTTTTATTTAAAATAAAAATGTCAAATAAATACTAAACTTTTAGAAATTGTTGAAAAAATAACAAACTTTATTTGACCAAGCCAATAAAGTACTGCCGTTAAGTTGACTAAAAGTCAACTGTTAGTCAACTTAACGGCAATACTTAATTGGCCTGGTCAACGAAAGTTTGTTATTTAAATTGAAATCTAAAAAAAAGTTTGATATTTATTTATGAGAGAGAAAAGTTTATGATTTTTTTCACCACTTTTTGAAAGTTGAGTATTAAATTTACATTTTTCCCTTTATTAAACATTTTTTTCCTAGTTGTATTGTTTGGAAATATTTACAAATATAAAATAATAATAAAATATAGTTTTCAAAAATTTGAAAACCGATTTTATAATTATCTTTTTCCATCTTCTATTCTCTCTCGAATCTATCTCTTTTCAGGTGAGACCAACGACGAGATAGAAGACGACAAGACTAGATATCGACGGTGTTTCGACCGGATACACGTGCACCACGACTCCCGGATTCACCGTCGAACTCTAGAACCGGTGAGCTCGTCCAGTTTTCCCAGGTTCCTGTTGCATGTTCAAATTTGCTTCCTCGCGACATAGTAGAGACATGGTTGGAGAGAGTTGTCGTTAAACCAAGTTGAAAATCAGAAGTTCTCGCCTCTATCCCCTACCAGAAATCTATCCTTTCGCCTAGAAACTTATTGTGGAACCAACAAACCAGCATCTATCTCCTACTCGAAAAGGAAGACCTCGGTGGACGGTGTCGCAACACAGTTTTGGAAGCGACGTCGAGTCGTCGGAGGTAGAATTTCAGTGGATTCGCATTCTGTTTGTTGCGCATGAACAATAAAGTTTTCCTACTTATTTCAAGGATTTTTTAGAAATCAGGCTTAGGTCTGAGTCTGTTTCCTATAAAACTCATTTTCGAATTAGGTTTATTTGAGCTAAAAGTTATTTTGTGTTTAATGTAATGGACTTATGTTGTAAAATGTTCTAATTTTAAAACTTTTTATAAAGAAAAAAAATTAAAAACCAGTTTTAATATTTTCACACCAAAACTAAATAATTAAGAATGTATTAAAAACAATTATTTTGAATCCACATAAATGTGAACGACCTTGTTTAGCACCCAAATATTTCATTCTCATCCATTTCCCACAAGTAGTGATATTTTTTCGAAGGGAATATTCAATATGCGAGTGCGTCCGTAAGGAAAATGATGTAATATAACATTAGTGAATTTATATAAATATATTTAAATTTTTGTGAGAAGAAAACGACGAAGAAGATTTTATGTACAATGATGGTGGAGAGGTAAAAATTTATTTAAGAAAAAATATAAAGTTATCATTATTGTCGGTCTAAAATATGGAATTTGGTCGGAGAAAAAAACCAAAAATCAAAAGTCCAATAACAAAAAAAAGTAACGACTTGGGCCATAGTCCAGTCTCGTAGAAGTCTCAAGTCAAGACCATCCGTACGTTAAATCCAATATAAAATAAAATATGTGTTAGAAAAACTAAAGAATTTTGGTATGTGCATCACAATTTTCTTACACATTTTGCAAAATTTGAAGTGTTTTCTTTTGTATTTTTACAAAAATGTTACATCGTTATTGTGAAAGAATACAAAGTTGGTGGATTCAAGCTTTTGGAGATATAAAATAAGATTGAAACTTTTATTTTCGTATGTTAGTTCACGACCACTTTTATAGTGTTCAGATCTTTTGTCTTCGCTTTAATTTTCTTTGCTTTTTTGTTGTAAGAAAAAAAAATAATAAGATTGAAACTAAGATAGCTTATTAAAGTTTTATTGTAATGGAAGTAAATAGAAGAAAAGAAAAAAATTTAGATCGTCACCAATCACGCAATGGTTTTAAAATTGATTTTATAATATCGAGAAAAAGAAAAGTTGCTCAAAATGGCAACTTTCAAAGTTAAAACAATTGTCATCTTAAGATAAATATTTATACTAATGGCAAACATAAACACTTGGGCTTTAGATTTGTTGGAATAATATTGGGCTTATCTTTAGGATGCTCTAATAGTTATAATTAGATGTGGACAAAAAATCCGAATCCGAACCCAAACATTAAAAAATATCCGAACAGAAACTATAAAATACCTGAACGGGTTTTGTTTGTAGAAGTTTGGATACTCGAACAGGTATTACCCGAAACCCAAAAAATCTGAATGAATACTCGAACTGATGATTATTATATTAAATATGTAGTTATGTATAAGTTTCTTATCATATTATATTATATATATATATATATATATATATATATATATTCATTGAGAAATAGATTTAAAATGTTAAGTTGTATAATAGTGGAGTAAGGAGTTTTTTGTCTTATATATATATTTATACATTAAATTTTATAATCAAGTTTCATTAGTATAAAATCTTTTATAGTTTCTTACAATAATTTAAATTTCATAGGATAAATAAATTCGAAAAAGAAACATACTTAAACTATTATTAAACATGTTTAACTTTCGTTAAAATTTTAACTCGGTTTAGTTTGATTTTTTTTGTTACTAAAAAATTTGGATATCCAAACCCGATCCAAAACATCCTAACAGATTTTAGACCTGCTTATCAGAAAACGTAAAACCTGTACCCGAATCCGAATGGATACCCGAATATCTATCAAAATAATCATTAAATAAATTTGTAATCAATCTATCAAAAACCACTTTTCCAAATTCGTCAATGCTGTTTTCTTATATAAATATAAGTAAAAAAGTGACATTTTTATAAATCAATAAACCAGAACAAAACTATTTCCCCTTCTTTGTTATTACTATTTTTTTTTTCAAGAACCAATTTTCTCGTCTTTCTAAAAAAATGTGCATTTTAAAAGTGTTGAACTAGCACTGCAACTGTTGTTGAGCTTAATCCTGAAAGTCGGCTGGTCGGTGATCTATTAAGTATGTTGATACTGCTTTGGTTCGGTTGCTAGATTGATCACTTGAGACTGCTTGTTTGTTGATCCTTGGTCGGTGGGTTGTCGATTAGATGTTGTCTTTCTAGTCGCCGATGGACCTGAACGAAGACTGCTCTGATTTCTTTTTATGGTCGTCGATGGTGATGGACGAGGACTCATTATTGATTAGTTTGTGGTCGTCAATTGTGATGGACGATGATTCCTCTTGATCAGCTTCTGGTCGTCGATGGTGATGGACGAGGACTCCTCATTGATCAGCCTATGGTCGTCGATGGTGATGGACGAGAACTCTCTCCGTCAATTCCTGGCCGTCGATGATGATAGACGAGGACTCCTCCTATGTCAATTCCTAGTCGTCCATGGTGATAGACGAGGAGAGCTTTGTTCTCTTGGTTCCGATTTTTTATAGTATTCGCGGTGTTTTTATGATCGGAAAACTTAGATTTTTCCTTCTAATTTTGGTCACCTCCTTTTGAAATGAGAATGACGTCTGACCCTGCGTTTCTCCGGCGGACGATACCTATCCAGCTAACTTGGGTGTATCATGAAGATTCAAATCTGGGCTCTCAGTGGGCTTCATGATGGATACTAACCCTGGCCCAACAAAAAGGAACAACAGAGAACAAAATCTAAAAACACCATACCTTACTAAGATAATCAAAAGACAAGAAAATAGTAACATCTAAGAAATTAAATTTAACAAAAAGAGAGAAAAAAGAGAAGTTAGTCATACATCAACAAACATTTTAGCAAAACCTAAAAAAAACATAAAATCTTTTCTTTCTCCATCTTCTTGCTTTTTTTTCCATCTCTAATGTTTCTTGTTTGTAGAAGAAGAAGACTTAGAATCATCATTAATAGAACCAGGACTTGAAGTACCTGAGCTACTTATCATCTCTCTACTTCTCTCTTTACTAGACCAAAGCTTTGAAAACACTCTAGAAACACCCAATCCACCTCCTCCTACTTTCATTAACTTACCTTTCTCTTGATTCTTATTAAGTCTTAGATTAGCTAACTCTCCTCTTAATGCTTTAATATCTTCAGTATCCCAACACTCAGTTTCTTCTTCAGTATTAGTTGATCTTGAAGGTGGAGTAATCTCTGGTGTGCTGTTTCCTGTTGATGATGAGTTGTTGTTATTGTTGGCTCTTACTTGTTCAAAGAAGAGTACTTGTACTACTACACGCATTGGTAATCTCTCGTTTTGAACTGCATGTGCACATGCTTCTGCTGATAGTTTTCTACAGTCCATTAGTCTACAGATTCTCTTCTTTTCACTCTTGTTCATCTCTGGATTCACCTGTTTAGAAAAAATGTTTAAAATCTTGGTTTAGTATTGGTTCAATATCTTGATCTTATACAAATCTTTAGTTTAGTTGAAATCTTGCACCTTCCATTTATCATATCAGTATTTACGGATAAAGATTGGATACAAATAATTATATTTATTTTTTGAATTAAGAAACTTTTTTACAATGGATAAAGATCGAGTAAAGATTGGATAAAGGTAATTATTTAGATATCCATTTACGTAACTAAATTTATCAACTTAGATGTGTTATAAAATCAGATAAAAGTAATTATTTGTGTTGGAGTAAGGATTGGATCAAAGTAATTATTTGTGTCATAAGAAAATATATGATTTAATAAAAATTTAAAAAACTTACATAAGCCGTTATTTTATATTATATTTGCACTTTTATAACTATGTTATTTAATTTGATAAAAAAAAAATTATATAAAATAAAATGTTCTACTAAGATATTATATTATTATCAAATTTTAATACGCATAATACTTGTTACGAGTTTGAGAATTAGACGAGTAGCAATTTTAATTACTCGGTCTAATTCTTACCCAAACCAAACCCGTTATATCCAAATTTTACTTTTATCGGTATAATGTGGATATTCATTTTGTATATCCTATTCAATCCGTATCCATCAATACTTGACCCATTAACCTTAAATCTTTGTAGTGAATTTGTTTTTTTACCTTAAGGAACATGTCGATTGCGCGATAAACACCATCATGAGACGTTCTTGGAAAACTAGAAACCATTTCCGCAAATAAAAGAAACTTTTGAAGAGTCATACTCTCTGAATCCCTTGATTTCTCAGCTAAAAATCCATCAACAAGTTTCGCCACGGACGCCTTTGCGGCTAAATCATCATTTTCCGATCGAATTTTCGAGTCGCGGGACTTCAAAAAAACCTCAACTAAACTCTGCAACAAATCAACATCATAGTACATAACATCACCCAAATTCGCCTCATCTAAACGCTCACCAACTCTCTTCTTTAACTCAACATTTTCATCACATCCAAGAAAGATAGAAGCTCTTAATAACTTAGTCAAAAAACTTGAAGAAACATTTTCTTTATCATCAGGAATTAAATCAATGATTGAATCAACCAAAGCTCTATATTTCGCAAAGTCTTGAATTTGTAATTGCCCCGAACCGGTTTTACTGAACCCTGGGATTCTTTTGATCGCGTAGGACTCCAATGCTTCTCCTGTAACATCACCAGAAACTCGTCCTCTCGATTCGATAGTACTAATAACTCTTTTAAATAAATCTATATGAAGATCACAAAGATCTTCAACCCACCAATCTTTAGGAACAACTTGATGAGTTTTTCTTAATCCATTATCAAGATTCTTCTTTTTGCTATAAGTATAAGACCATTCGACTTTCGATGTATCGATAGATGCTTTCGAAGCGATTGAATCGATACATCGATTAGTTAATTTCAATTCTTCGGAGTAAGAAGATAAAGCTCTTGTGGTTTGAAGCACAATGATTGAATCTTTCCAACTTTGAAGTATACTTGAGTTCAAGAAAACTTCGATTTTGTAAACAAGGTTTCCTTTTTCGACTGTTTCATACATTTCGAGAAATTCGGCAGCACAACGAACAGCGACTAGATTATATGCGTTTAATGTTACTGTCATTCCATAACAGAATTTAGCACATATCTCAAATGAAATTGGACCACCTGGAATCTCTGATATATCAATCTCATCTTCTTGATGATTATGAATCTCATTCTCTTCATTAGATGATGTTGATGATGATGTGATTAGTTTCTGTAAACGTTCACTTTTTGAAAGTAATGGAAACTGAAAAAAAATATCAAAGATTTACTATATAAGGAAAGTGTTTATATGGTTTAGATTGAACTATTGAAGTGAAACTTTCTATATAAGGAAAGTGTTTATATATTACCTTGTGAAGATAGAATTTAACATCTCCAATGGTGATTATAATATCTGTTGCTAAATCTGATGATACATACCTTTATAAAGAACATAAACATTGTTAGAATAATCAAAAACCAATCTAAAAATCAAATAAATGTTATTGTCTTTATAAGATCTATTAAGTAGACAAAACATAACAATGGTAAGAGATTTTTACCTAACATTGTCTCCTTCAGATTGAAATGAATCAGATTTGGATCCAAGTTTCATAAACTTCATGATTGATGAAGAATTAAAATAAAAAGACTCAAAATGTGTTTTTCACTCTTTAAAAATCTTTCTTGAGTTACTCATAAAGAGTCTCAAATCTCAAAGAGAACATTGAAGAAAGAAATATAATAAAATATTTTTTATAAAAGAGATAAAATTTAGAGATGCACAAAACACCCACTCAAAGCTAGAATTTACTGACACACTCACTCACACAAAAACAAGAGAAATTACTTTTTTTATAAATTTAAATTAAATTTAAATTTATTTTTCTAAGTGCTTCACACATTCATAAACACAGAAACACGTGAAACCCTTTTCTTCTTATATAAAAATTAACAAGAAAAAGAATCCAAAGCTTGAATCTTTTCTCTATGGAGCTTAAAACGTCATCGTTTTAGTAGTAACCTGCAAAAATCAAGAGGAAATTTTTGAAGATTTATATTTATTCAATAGACAAGATGAATCAAATCTTTTTTTGTATGTTTGCTTAAAAAAGAATCTAACAAAAACACTATAAAAAAATTTCACTTTTTTTTATTAAAAATCAAGAATCGATTCGGTTTCTTTAAAACACAAATTGTAATTGATATATCTATATATATTAAAAACTGAAAATTTTAATAGAAATTGTGAACTACAAATTTGAGAAATTATATTCACAAAAAAAGAACTTATACAAATATATTACCTTTCTTTATTTTTTTCTTCAGAAGCTGTTCTTTAACTTTAAACCAAAATGAACACAAAATTGAGCTATAAGCAAACAAAATTCAGAAGCTCTCTTGAAATTAAGCAGGACCTAGATTGAAATGATGATAAAAGACTCTACTTTTATTGTTCTTGAGCAATCAAACAGGGACCTTTCGTTATAAAAATGGATACTTTATGAAAATGAAAGAGAGAAGAGAGAAGAAGAAGAAGAAGAAAAGCTAATAGTGAAGAAATGCACGCGAAATCTGACAAAAGCAATTACTTAAGTGTTCCCTTTTCTTTAGACAAACTTACCTTCTTTTCAGGATATGTTTTCTTCTTTCCTTTTCATTACTTATCTTTCTTTTTTCTTTTTTTATAAACAATTAATCAAAATTTTGTAAATTGGGTTTTGGTATTTAACCGGTTTGGTGATTTTAGCCGGTTATACTAGTCTAACATAGATGGAGAATCATGGTTAGACTTAGACATTTGTATATGAATTTGATATATTGCAACAAACCGGTATGAGTTAAGTAGCGATTGTATCGGTTTGCACAAACCGATGCAATTAAACGCGTTAGGTGTATGAAATCCGAAATATATATATATACCGGTTTAGTGCATCGGTACATACGACTTCAAAGCTTTTTCCTCTATACCGGTTTGCTTTCCTCAGTGCATTAAACTGGTATGACTTTAGCGCTATTTTTTTACATCTTTTTGAGCTCCTTCTTGATCCTCTCATTAGTTTTGATTCTAGTTCAGCTCTACACTTCTTAAACACCATAAATATGCAATATTATGCAAAATGCAACCTATCTAGACCTAAATGCAAGTTAAACAACTTAAAATGCAATCAAACTCAATGTTAAAAGACATCAAAAAGCTAATATATATATATATATATATATATATAAATAGTTGGAGTATTAAGTAACTAAAGCATCCGACTAAACAAATGTTCATAGCTTGAAGAATTGGCCTTGGTCTAGTGGTATTTATAAGGTAGGTAACACTATTTTATCTAGGATCGAGTCTCTACACCTACGATAGTGTAGGAATTGCTTGTTATTATGCAGGAACTGGCTATTGAACCGACTTGTTGTGGCCCAAATATTGATAAAAAACAAAAAAATAAACTTGATATTTTAATAACAATGTTAATTGTTAAGAGTACCTTCATTTCGATTTTATTTTCTACTCCAAAATTTTATATTCTACTCCAAAATATATAACTATGGTCTATTCCAAAAATCGAGTAAAAAATTCTTATAACTCTATTTTTGTACTTTATTTTCAAGGTAACACTAAAAAACTAAATGAGTTTGAAACAAAATCTAATTCTAAAATGAAATATCTTTAACTTAAAAACACAATTTTACATTGAAAATATTCTAACGCACGTATGAATTAGCGTATTATTGTTTTCTTTGTATACAAATTAATTGTAAATACTTTTACATGTATAAATATGTCATATATAAATTGTTCATGTATGAAATTACCACCAATAGATATGTGATGGTTTCCATAAACATTGATCCAAAGTGTATTTGATCTTTCCTAGTGAATCATAAACCAAAGCAAATATTGATAGACTAATTTGTGAGTATTATGACACTATATATAATTATTGTAACATTATTTATAAGTTCAAGACCTATTTAGACCTAAAAATACTTTTTTGGGGTCGTTGCAGAAAATCTGTTTAATTAAATTCGCATTATTTTAAATATGTAGATCCTAAAAGATTAATATAAGATAAGTAGATGATAGATGGTAGGATGCATGTGGGAGCCAATAAGAATCCAGTGAATCTTAGCTTAAGAAGTTAGAAGTCTATTCATTGCTGTTTCATCTTTCACATGGTTTATACATCTCACAGAATCTATTCACATTATCCAATAGATTTCATTCTTTTCTTTTATTATTATTTTTTATTTTTTTTATTTTATAAATATTTCGACATCATGGATAGTTGAATGATATTTTACATTGTCTATAATGAAATGGAGTTGCATTTGATATATTTGAAACAAAATTCTATTGAATTATGCTAATTCTTTTATATTTCCTCGATCTAAATTTCTTGTTCATGAATAGTAACTTTGAAATTGGTTTTTTATATTTAATCCAAAAGAATAAAAAAATGATCAATTATAAGCTATTTTTTATATTTTAATCTTTGAACTACAATAGACTCAAATTCTATTAAAGTGAGAATTATATTTGTTATGCGAGTAACCGTATACGATATCTTATCTGGTAACAAAACAACAAATGGGTCAACTACTAAATCATTTGTCCATTGTTTTATCGTAAACTACTTTCACACACAATTATAAGCTTTCTTAAAATACTTGAAAATGATGTCGCTTGGGAGGCGGGAGTCCGGTTGGTGGAATTAGAGATTGATTATGAGATGGTAGTTGGGTTCTTGACGACGGACATAGGAGATCAACATCCTTTGTCTTACCTAGTACGCTTGTGCTATGGCTTTTTGTCTTACCTAGTACGCTTGTGTTATGGCTTTCTTTCACAAAACTGGACAGTCCGAGTGTCACATGTGTATTGAGAGGCTAATAGCTTAGGTGATGACTTAGCAAATTATGCATTCTCTTTACATGCAGGGTTTCATGAGCTTTGGGAGATTCTGAGTGAAGTCTCTTCGGTTTTCACAGATGATTCAAATGGGTTTGTTTGCCCTAGACAAGTTTGTATTTAGTTTTATTTTCTTTTGATTTAACGGAAGGGTTGGTTTGGCTTTCCCGTTCCACTACCAAAAAAGAAAAAGAAAATGATGTCACTTTGATATAAATCGTTAGGTTTGTTATTAATTGCTTAAATCTATAATCTACAATCATATAGGAATGAATCACAACATGATTAAGATATCAAACAGATTCTTCTTTTGTTTTGAGATTGTACACCAATTCAAATCTTGATCTTGAGTTATAAATTCAAAATGCAATAACTTAAGAAATTTATGATCAATTTTTAAAAATATTCGTGTGGTTATAGCGAAGCACATGGCCTATAAGGTTGTGAAGAAAGTGGCATAACATTTAAAAAATTCGCAAAACACCATTTTGAACAAGAGTTAATAATGATTCTCTTTTAATAAAAGTCTGTATTTTTATTGTCCAACTTTATTCATAAACCTAATTTTACGGTATGCATGCTTTTCTTATTTTAAAGTAAGAAACAAACCTAATTTCAGGGAATTTAAAAGAGCTTTTTTTTATATATAATCGCTCGAAAATAATTAGAATCAATCGATATTATTGACGTTGAGATTTATATTCATCTTATTATTGTATGCTTTTAGATGTAACTTTCATAATGTTAATAAGTGAAATGATTAGAACCAACACAATATTTTAACGGCATTCTCAAAAATATCACCAAAAATTAGATATATTCCAAAAATATCACACACTCCCAAAAATTTTAAAAATACCACATTTTTTTTAAAAATAGCACAAAAATATTTCTGTTCAAAAATACCACAAACTTATAATAGCTTTAAAATTTTAAATTTAAATCCTAAACCCCTAAAACTAAACTCATACCCTTCAAAACTAAACCCTAAAATTTAATTAGTGAACTCAAGCCCCAAATTTTTTAATTCTAAACCCTTAATATTCACTTTTTTATTTTGGTGGTTTTTAAGAAAAAAATAATAAATAAATGATACTTATGAAACTTCTGGGAACGTATGGTATTTTTGGAAGATGAACTCCTGAAGTGATATTTCCAAAAATTATTCACTATTTTATGAGAATTTTATTTAAATTTCCAAAGTATTAAAATTGTTTAAATTTATAGGAAAGTGGAAAGCTACATGTTACCTAATAACAAAATGAAATGAGTACTCGTGTGATTATGGGAACCACCAAAACGTGGTCCATGCCATCTCCTTTAAGCCAGCCTTTATCTCTTCTTTTCCCTAAATTTCCTCACTTTATATTCTATTATTTTTCTAGTAGATTCTTTTTCTTTCTTATTTATACAATCAAAACGTTCATAACCTTGTATTATTTCATAGTGATAAATTAAGTCATTTTCGGTAGTCCATAAAATTGAATCGTTAAATATAAACCTATTGTGTTGTGTAGTTGTTTAAAGTAATTCAGAATTTGTGTAATAACTTATTTTAACGATGTTTTGGGCTAATGGTTTCACCTCAGGAGTCGGTTTCATGAGGTCCCTAGTTTGGTTCCTGGTAAGAGAGATGTTTTACGTCATGTTATCAGGTATTAGCAAAGACCGGTCGTGAACCTAAAGAGAGATTAAGGCCGAAGATCCGAAATCCTCTTGGTTATAAAAATAAAAATTATTTTAAAACCGGTTGTAATGTTAAATTAATATATATATATATATATATAACCATATTATTATTATTTTTGACTAGAACCATTTTAGTTTGCTTGCAAAACAAAATAAGTTTATAATTTTATGTTTGACGGTTCCATATTATAGGGTTTTTTTTGTTAGCCAATTTTAAGAATATATTGTTTATGTGTTTATGACTTTCTCTTATAAAATCACTGGATATCTAAAAACACATAGTTTTTATTTAAAAATTCTATATAGTGAAAAGAATATATATAATCTATATATAATATATACTTTTATTTAAAATAAATATTTGTTAAAGTAAAAATAAATATATAAATATAAGTGTGAACCTTCTACCACAAAAATAATAAGAGAACCTTCTGGCCTGGACAGAGGCTTTGGTTATTGGCGGTAACAAAGTAACAATTGTGTGGGTAGAGAACGAGACGTATAAAAAGGTGTAATTTTGGTTTTTGTTCTTTCAAAATCGAGAAACGAGAAAAGTGAAATCTCCATATTATATTGATTCTCATCGCGTAATTTCACTCTCGTGAACAGCAATTCATATTGAAATACTTTCTGTTCAGGTAAAATTTTGCTCACTAACTCATGTTTTAAATTTTGCAGATTGCAGAATTTTTAGGGTTTTAAATTCAGTTATGAGTGTGAAAAAAATCTTGAATCATGATGAGAATTTTAGTGGGTTATTCTTTATATTTGCAAGTATCGTTGATATTCGATGGATTGTGATTAAAGAGAGATTTTAGGTTTTTGCGCACAAACTGTTTGATGAAATGTCCAAATCAGATTTTCCTTTTTCATAGAACAACTTTTTTTTTTATTTCAGAAAACAAAACACTTTGGTGTCTTTTCCTTCTTGTTCTTTAACGATTTGGAATTTTCCCTCTTTTGTATGTTATTCGTCCTTTGAGATTCATCAAAAGATACATTCTTTTGATAGTAAAGTAGTCTTTTTTTTGAAGTGTTGTTATCTGATTCCTGTTTACACTGTTAAGCATCAAGTTTGAGTCTATGATTTTGAAATCTAATCTCCTCAATGTTATAAGAATCAAACTCTTATACTTAAGATTTATCAAAAGATACATTCTTTTGACAGTAAAGAGTCTTTTTTTGAAGTGTTATCTGATTCTTGTTTACACTGTTAAGCATCAAGTTTGAGTCTATGATTTAGAAATCAAATCTCCTCAGTGTTATGAGAACCAAATGCTTATACTTAAGTGATTTTTTCCTTGATCAGATTTAGCTAGTTCTGGTGAAGATGGAACCGGAACATTCTAATGATGTGTTGAAGTAATTCTCCTTGTGCTTTTCTGTTACTTATAATCTATAATTAGCTATAGTTAATCTAATTTGATTTTGAATTGTCAAGTAGACATTTGGGGAAACAGAATGAATTACTTAAAGAAGCACATAAGACTATGTTAGAAGAACTTCAAAAACTCGAGGTATTATAATAGATAAATCTCTTTTTTGTTATCAGTCTTTGTGGTTGTTAAAAGTGGTGAATCTTAACAATGATTACAGGTTGAAGAACATATCATGATGAATAAACTCTGTGAACTAATGAACACTTATCGTTTAAATAAAAAGGTATGCTCTGTTCTTTGAAAATACTGTTTCATAAAAACAGAGATTAATGGTAAGATTTTCGAGGATTCAGTGATTGAATGAAAGGAGTTTGATTGCATAAGCTATATTCTTATGATCAGTGCTTGTTTGGTTTTCAGAAAATGGAGAGAACCCAAAATGTTTATGCGGCGAAAGAAACAGTTAAAGCTTTAACTAATGGTGACGAAGATGATAGGCATAAGCTTCCTCCTGTGATCTACACTTACAGTAGGAGGAAGAAGAAGAAAAGTGGCTAAGAGAAGTTTCCATTTTTATATATCTTTGATCTTTCTCTTCTCTAATACAACTTATACAAGCAACTATAGAAGAACATTGAAAGGACTCATTTATATTGGGCTTTGTTTGGGCCAAATTTGTAACTTCATAATCTAAAACTATTGATAATAGTGATAATTAACAAATTTTAACTCATTGTATTTGTTACAGAAACTCTAAAAGATAAAACTAAAGCAATTGGCAAAAAAATCATGGACTATAATTAAGATTTTTAGTGATTTTGACGTTATTTTTAAACTATGATTAGTTGAAGCATAGTGATAATTAATAAGTTTTAACTCATTGTAATTGTTATAGAAACTCTAAAGAATCAAGTAAAAGTAAATTTATACTTTGTCAAATTGGCAACAAAATCATGGACTATAACAAACTAAATTTTAAGATTTTTAGTGATTTTAACGTTATTTTAAAACTATGATCAATTAATGCATAATAATAATTAACAAGTTTCACCTCATTGTAGTTGTTATAAAAACCCGAAGNTTAAAGTAAATTTATACTTTGTCAAATTGGCAAAAAAATCATGGACTATAACAAACTAAATTTTAAGATTTTTAGTGATTTTGTAGTTATTTTTAAACTATGATCAATTAATACATAATGATAATTAACAAGTTTCATCTCATTGTAGTTGTTATAGAGACCCTAAAGAATCAAAATAAAGCAAATTTTATACTTTGTCAAATTAACAAAAAAATCATGGACTATAACCAACTAATTTTGAAGATTTTTAGTGATTTTGACGTTATTTTTAAACTATGATCAATTGATGCATAATGATAATTAACAAGTTTTAACCTATTGTAGTTGTTATGGAAACTCTAAAGAATCAAACTAAAGCAAATTTATAGTTTGTCAAATTGGCAAAAAAATCATGCACTATAACCAACTAATTTGTAAGATTTTTAGTGATTTTGACGTTATTTTTAAACTATGATCAATTGATGCATCGTGATAATTAACAAGGTTTAACCCATTGTAGTTGGTATAGAAAACCGATCTAAAGAATCAAACTAAATCAAATTCATACTTTGTCAAATTGGAAAAAAATCATGGACTATAACAAACTAAATTTTTATATTTTTAGTGATTTTGACGTTATTTTTAAACTATGATCAATTAATGAATAATGATAATTAACAAGTTTCACCTCATTGTAGTTGTTATAGAAACCTTAAAGAATCAAACTAAAGCAAATTTTATACTTTGTAAGATTAGCAAAAAAATCATGGATTATAACCAACTAATTTTTAAGATTTATAGTAATTCTCACGTTATTTTTAAACTATGATCAATTGATGCATAGTGATAATTAAAAATTTTCAACCCATTGTAGTTGTTATAGAAACTCTAATGAATCAAACTAAAGCAAATTTATACTTTGTCAAATTGGCAAAAAAATCATGGACTTTAACCAACTAAATTTAAAGATTTTTAGTAATTTTGACGTTATTTTTAAACTATGATCAATTAATGCATAGTGATAATTAACAAGTTTCACCTCATTTTAGTTGTTATAGAAACCCTAAAGAATCATAATAAAACAAATTTATACTTTGTCAAATTGGAAAAAAAAATCATGGACTATATCAAACTAAATTTTAAGAATTTTAGTGGTTTTGACGTTATTTTTAAAATATTATCAATTAAGGCATAATGATAATTAACAAATTTCACCTCAATATAGTTCTTATAAAAACCCTAAAGAATTAAAATAAAGAAAATTTTACACTTTTTCAAATTGGCAAAAAAATAATGGACTATAACCAACTAATTTTTAAGATTTTTAGTGA
>OVBE01009608.1:0-15876 GCA_900406425.1 Iberis pinnata | reverse complement strand
ACATAATTAAACTTAAGTATTTGCTAGACTTAGGATTAGCAAATCTGTGTTTATCACTCCTTAAAATCCGTAATTCTAATAAACGGAGGGTCAGAGACATGGAATCGTCCGATCAAAGAAGAAGATGAATAATAAGTTTTTTTTTAGTTATGGACATGTCATTTGGTTGATGTGGCAAACAATTATTGGTTTCTTTTGTATGTAAAAAAAGCTGACGTGGACATTGTAGGAAAGCACGATTTAGAACTTTTATATAGTATATATTTCATTGAGTTCGCTAAAACTTAGTTTGTCAAAGCATACTTAAACTAAAAATCAATATCGCAAGAATCCAAAAGACTTATAACAAAAGACCGTAATGTTTTAGTATTTTGGAAAACAAATCAATTTCTCAATTTTACAATTAGAAGAGACTATGTTTCACAAACAAAGATAATACATAATTTGTGATGTAATTTTTTAACGGAATGAATATATCTTTGATTTAATACTAACAAACAGACTCTTAGAAATCCTACGAATCCTCTTTTCCTCGTTTTTTCTTGCACAAAGGCCCATCCTGAAAATGCGTTAGAGATCATCGACATACGGTTCTCCTAGCTTTAACATTGGTCTTCTCCCTATTTCGTCCTCTTATTTTTGGCGGATTTTGTTTGGGATTAACTAGTTTTCCTCTTGATGCGAATCTTGCTTCGATTTGGTAAATTTGGGTTTGGCTCAAATATGAGGTGTGTAGTGTATATATGGAGGGTTGGACACCAGATTCTTATCCGATAATGTGGTATACACGAAAACACATTTCTCATTCGTTCGTGAGGTCCATGCCCTTTTGCTCTATCTAGCCGACTCAAAGTTTTTTTTTTTCTGTCGGATGTCATCTCCTTATCGATTATCTTTCCTTCTAAAGGGTACCAACTCAGTCATGCAAGACCTCCTCTTATTGTTTATGGTTCTCTCATGGTTCAGTTTTGTTGAGTATGTATTATCTTTTGAACTTTTGTTTTCTTCGGGTGGGTATGGTATCTTGCTTAAGATTCTGGTCGGATATAGGATTCCTTCGGTCTTGCACTCTTGCTTGCTCAATTCTAAATAGTATCATATCGACTGGTATATGTTTTTCAGTGTCAATTCTTTTGTACATTAGGTTTTGTGCATTTTCGTGCTGCTTGAGATTTCGATCATGTTTTCCTCTTTACCTCTCTGTTATATTTCATGGCTTATTTTGAATCGCAATATCCGCTTCTTCAGATGGATAATTTTAGACGACTTGTTAACTTCCACAACATTAATGAAGCATCAAATTTGGTTGATATATGATGGATTATCGTCTTATATCTTTTTGATATTTGGTCACTAAGTTTGATGCAACCTATTGGCATGTTCGACAGTCTCTAATTATCTTTCATGGGTCACGCCATTCTAAAAAGAACATGTTTTTAATTTCTGAAACCTACAATCTTCTCTAAGCGATGAAAAGAATAACAAGTTATTAGTGAATTATTATGATGTTTGTCATCTTTATTCAAATTCGTGTTTCTGGATAATTTGGAGGTCAAAAATTGAATATATGAATTATCATCTCAATTTATCATTTTTTTATTTGTAAGGTGTAATTTTTTGAATTCTGCAGTTTAATTTTTTTCTGTTGAGATTTTACAACTTTGTTAGTTAGTATTTTTTTTTTAGTTTTCAAACATTATAGAGTTTCTTCGGTTTAATAATAAAATCTTTAAGATGAAAAAGAATAGATCTTTGATTTACACTTTCCCACTAAAATTTGTATAAACTTAAGAGAAAATTATATCTACTACCATATCTACTCATAATATTATACAATATACCACAATGTCTATTTTTTGTTTTTTATACCATATTGAGAGATGCACAATGACTATGTTGCCCATAATTTTACTTACACTTTAATTTTTAATTTTAATTTTTATTTAAAAAAACCAGACATTCTCTTTCTCCCTCTCTCTCTCCATCTTCTTCCTCGTGAAGAAAAAGAAGTTTTCTTTCTATATTTGACTTCATTTTCATCAATTATGTGTTGCAAGGGTTCAATGATCAGCAGAAAATCAGCATACCGATTGATTGGAGATGTGGATTTCTCATCGTAAATCGCGACTTCCCTCCTAGTTCCACCTTGAAATGTCCATTGATCAAATGGTTGTCTACTAGGAGAGCATGAACAAGAAACATTTGGTGGAGATGATCGGAGATGGTGGACCACTTCGTTGCAATCTCTTATCCATTGAAAAGTTTTTTGTTATTCTTTTTGTAAATTTTGACTCATCAAGTGGTCTATCACAAACACATACATAAAAATTTGTGAGAAAATCGGGTAGACTTAAACGAAAGTCATTGTATGTCGACCAGATGAATGAAAAGCAATATGTCCACCATGAACACAAATATGTAATTTCTACGACTATTATATAGTATTTATTTTCATATGATTATTGAATTAATGGTTATAAATTTTGTTCTTATTGTAATCATTTTACTCATCCTAAATAGTATGTGAATTGCAATATTTTCGGTATGTATGAAATGGTTAAAAAATATATTGTGGTGATTAATCGAAATGCATATGTGGTGGATGGGGTGTTGGGTATCAACTCTTACTCGAAATCAAAATCGGAGTGCATACTTGAACCGTTGTTCAATCTCTCAGTCCAAGAATCAACTTTATCGAGAAAATTTGTCCATCAAATGTTGCGTCGGTCTATACGTGCATCATCTAGTAAAGACACATATGGTCTATGTGTCCATCTTGTCAACAAAATATTGCACTCAACCAACATTCTTTCTTCTGCACATTGTCCAACAAGTTGTTTATCATTTTTATTTGTCCATATTGTCCACACAATATTGCACCCCACCAACATCTTCTTGTGCATATTGCCCACCAACTTCTTCGTCATCTTTATGTGTCCATCATTTTCTACTTGTCCATCATCCAATAAAGATACACATGATTTACGTATTCATTTTGTCTACACAATACAAGTTTCGGTCTACTTACGTCCATAACGATCCCAGTAAAAAATCTTTAAGATGAAAAAGAATAAATCGTTAAATTGCTCATATAATTTTCAATAACCAATCCCTATATGTCCATGAGCAACTAAAGACATATCTTGTCTACGATAATCCAATGGATAAACAAGTACACTCTATTATCCAATGGACAAATCATCTAATGCCATTAATTACCTATGAAATTAAAGTTTCTCTACTTCTACTCACTTGAGTTTAAATGGAGGGCAAAAATGAAAATATACCAATGCCACATTACCACTTGTTTATGACAGTTTGAGAAAAAAAAAAAGCTCAAATATGGTATTTCTCAAAAGCTTATTTATACATTATTGTAGTTTTGAAAATTATCCATAAACTTAATTGCTTGCCTTCGTTTAACAATTTAACGAACAAAAAAAAAGAAAAAACCATCATTTGTCATAAAAAAGGGAAAAAAAACATGAAAAATACTCCAATTTTATAATATTTACCACTTTAATATATAACTTTTTTGTCATTTTAATACATCAATTTTTTGTGGTTGCCATTTTAATACATGAAATTTTCGAAATCGCAATTTTACGTAACAAAAGCTAACAACCGTTAAACATAATTACCAAAATTTTATAGTTTCCCGAATAATACATGAACTATTAAGTCATTTTAATACATGAACTATCAAATTTGTATAATTTGAAATTTTGTTTTAAAATACATTTTCATGTTAATAAAATTGTTAGAAAACATTTGAAAACATGTGCAATAATTACTACTATTAACGGAAAATAAGTTGATTTTTTTTAAGTATTGCTACTTCCTTGATATTATTTTTGAAATTACCATCATTATTTGAACACTTTTTATTAGTTTTTAAAGTTTATTGTTCAATTTACTCGCAAAAAACTTTATAATGATCAAAATAATATTTCTTGTGTGAGTCGAACAAAAGCACTTAAAACTGAGAAAAATGTGTTTAAACAAATTCTTTTTTTCTATTTTCAAATTTTGATGCTTATTTACAAAACAATAAAGTGATGAAGGTAAAAATGATATTATTGAAAAAAATTTATTTATTTGATTCTTTTGCATCAATATAACATATATATATATAATAATTATTATAGAAAATAATTTGTTTATAGTAATTTTGTTTACATGAACATGTATTTTAAAATACATATATCAAATTATACAAATTTATTAGTTCATGTATTAAACTGAAAAATATTAATAGTTCATGTTTATTTGAAAAACCAAAAAGTTGTGTAATTATGGTTAATGTCCGTTCGGATTCCGTTTAGTAGAATTTTGATTTCAAAAAGTTTAAGTATGTAAATAATAATTACAATAAATTGATAAATTAAAATGACAACCACAAAAAATAAAAATTGATGTATTAAAATGGTAAAAAAAAAATTTTATATTAAAATAACAAATATTATAAAATTGAAATATTTTCGTGTTTTTTCCTAAAAGAAAAACCACCTTACCGGAATATTGTAGAGATTTTTCTCTTGTCAGCTAGAACATTGTGGATTCATAAACTGGAAAGCAATAAAACATTTATGTGTCCATTTAGGATAGGATGTTGTAAAAAGCAAGCAAGACAAGTGGTTCTGCTGGTGTGACATTCTTCTTTCTAATTTTCAACTTATTGTATTTTTTATAAAGTATAAATGTTCTTTTTATATATAAATATTTATGTATGTTTACATATCTTGAAAAGGTTTGGTAAGCCAAACTCAAATCCAAAACACAAAAGATACAAAAAAAAAAACTGAGAATAGATTTCACATAATTATAGTAATTAAGAATTAGAATACGTGTTGTTTTTATTCTTAAACTTCCTCTGATTCCACCATTATTGGAAAATAGACTAGTAGTGTTTAATGTTCATACGAGAAGAAGATAATTAAAGAGCTAGTCTCATCTCAATTATTAATCTTTTTTTTTCAAAGTCTTAAAATAACTTGGTCGATTACCTTTTCTTTATTTGAAAGCGAAGAGAGAGAAAACAAATCGAGGATCTGAATCGTCTTCGTGCCTTTAAACAATTACAATTACAATTACTTGTATCTTCTTTCACTCGACACACACACCAGATTCATATATTAACATTTATTCTCACTCTCACTATCTCCCTCTCTCGAGTTCTTGACTTGTCCTTCTGATTTTTCTTTTCTTTTTGTAGCATTAGCGAGATCTTAAAACTATATTATCAAGCTTTAATTTTTTTGAGATCTGGGTTCGGACAAAGATTCTATTTTTATTCCGTTTCGAATTCAGCTCCATTATCTTCCAGGTACTGTCTGTAATAACTCACTGATAAATGCTTTGGTCCTTCCGTATTATATTCTGTAAAATCGAATCTGATAGTTTGCAAGCTAATTCTACTTTTGTGTGTTATAGCTTTAGATTGAGTGAAGCAAAATCACGAGACTTTGTTAATTGCAACGTACGTGCGTGGGTGAGAATCTTTTGTTTTTGTCCGATCACAAGAAGAACGTGCATATGCTCCGTTAATTTAGGGTCTTCTTGTCTACAAATCGTTAAACCAAACGTGTGGGACTTTTGAATTTAATTCATGTTCTAGTGGCTTGTTTCCTAAGAGAGTTTCTTTAGATTCATCTCCCCAAGACCTTATTTTTATACCATTGTTTCTAAATTTTGCAGGTTGTGCTCAATGTAAAGAAGTTCAAAGATTCAAGCTTTTCAATGGGTGAAACACAGAACCTGCACTTGCCTTTACGAAACCGATCTTCTCTAAAGAAACCATTATTGATTGTTTTATTAGTCTGCATTACAAGTGTGCTCTTGGTTTGCACTTACATGTACCCACAACACAACAGGAAGAGTTCTTCTTGTGTGGGTTTATCTACTAGAGGCTGTGAAGCTTCTCTCAGAGGATGGCTTCCTGTTCATGTGAGGAAATACACAGATGAAGAAGTAGCAGCTCGAGTTGTGATCAGAGACATTCTTAGAACACCTCCTGCTATAACTGTCAAATCCAAAATAGCTTTCATGTTCTTAACTCCTGGTACTTTGCAATTTGAGAAGCTCTGGGATAAGTTTTTCCAGGTTAGAAACATGCTTCATTTCTGTTGATTTTCCGGGGTTATGGTACTGATGGTTTGTTCCTTATTGTGAAGGGTCAAGAAGGGAGATTCTCTATTTACATTCATCCATCAAGGCTAAGACCAGTCCACATTAGCCGTCACTTTTCAGACCGTGAAATTCACAGTGATCAGGTCACTTGGGGAAGGATATCTATGGTTGATGCAGAGAGACGGCTTCTCGCAAATGCTCTTGAAGATCTTGATAACCAACACTTTGTTCTTCTCTCAGAAAGGTGCTTCATAAACTTAACACTATATTGATCCAGCTAGATTCTAATTTACACAAAGTCTCTTATAATCTTTGCAGTTGTATCCCTTTGCATACGTTTGACTACACCTATAGATACTTGATTCACGGAAATGTCAGCTTCATTGACAGGTAAGTAAATTATAAATGACTCTGAAACATTAAATATCTTTCTAAAATGTTTGCTTCTCTCTCTCTCTCTCAAGTTTTGAGGATCGTGGTCCTCATGGGACCGGAAGACATATGGAGCACATGTTACCTGAAATTCCCAGGCAAGATTTCAGAAAAGGTGCTCAGGTAAAAACTACTCTCAATTTAATCCCTGACTTGTGAATAGTCTGCGAGTGTGATACCGACTTTTCTCCTTTTGATGCAGTGGTTCACAATGAAGCGTCAACATGCTTTGATAATAATGGCTGATAGTCTTTACTACTCCAAATTCCGCAAGTATTGCAGAGTAAGTTTGATTTTCATTTCATCTCAACATTGCGAGTATTCAGATCTGATTTGAAAATGTCTCACAAAATTTTCAGCCTGGGGTTGAAGCAAACAAGAACTGCATAGCGGATGAACATTACTTACCTACATTCTTCCATGTGAGTAGATTAATTAAAACAAAAACTATGTTTCTACTTTATACAAGTTTGGTTGTTGTCCCTTAATGAAATGTTTCTTTTATAAAGATGCTTGATCCTGGAGGAATCTCGAATTGGTCAGTCACATATGTTGATTGGTCTGAACGTAGATGGCATCCAAAGACATACAGAGCTCGTGATATCTCACTCAAGTTCTTGAAAAACATAACGGTAATCTCATAATAACTCTTGTTTCAATTTATAAAATCAAACATCTTATTTTCCTTCCTCTGTTAATTGTAGTCAAACGACATGAGTGTACACGTAACAAGTGTTGGCAAGGTATTTTTTTTTTTGGAACATAATTTTTGCAATATTTTTGAGAATATCCCTTTATAATTCTGGTTTCTTCATTTTGTTAGCGTGGAGAAGAACTGCATTGGCCTTGTAAATGGAACGGGATTAGACGTCCATGTTATCTATTCGCAAGGAAGTTTCACTCAGATTCTGTTAACAAATTGCTCAGACTCTTCCCAAACTACACCAGCACAGTAGTCTAAAGAGACACAAACTCTTCAATCTGAAAATTACAATTCTTGAAGATTGGATTGGATTCATAGATTATTACTGTAAATCTTCTGAAGAATCTGAAAAATGCGTCTTCTTTTTTGGGATTTAGTCTCTGTCTTACTCTCTCTAGTCTCTACTCTGTCAGGGTTCTGTATAAGAAGAAAATTTAGAAGCAGAGTTTTCTTGGTTAAGAAGAACCGGTCATTATGTTATAAGCCATAGTTCGGTTAACGGTGAACCGGTTTTTGTTGTATTTTTGAGGGCTATTAATTTAGAAGTTTAGCAGAGAGCTTAGATTCTTTTACTATGTTCGGTGTCATACAATATATTACGAATATATGATGTTTTGGCTTGAATAATAATAAGAAAAATCCTCTGTTAGGATTTCAATATGAATTTCTAGAAGAAATATCAAATTGGCCAAATTCGTAGAGGATTATTTTACTATGAACGCTTAGTTCAGAGACGAACAATTTTCAGAACAATTCTGAAATAGTTTTTAGTTTTTAAAGTAATTTTTACCCATTCTGAGAATTTAGAAAAAATGATTCCCTATATATTAGGGAAACTAGTTTTTCAAAATAACTACCATTTACATCTCCCATGGTTCACCATCCTTCAACCCTTTCGTTATATATTTTAAACATTTATTAAACTTATCATCAATTTATCAAGTTAATTTAGGTGGTGTTGTTGAATTAGGATTTCATTGTATTTAAAAGTAAATGGATTTCAAGGTGGGAGTATTCAATTGTGTATTTTAACGAAATTGGATGCATTTTGAAATAAAAGTGAATTACAATGTTATTATTTGGTAGAAATATATTAAAATACGTTGTTATTAGATTATGTATTTGGGTGATATATTTCTAAATACATTAAAATTAAAGTCTGGTGTTATTCAATTTTGACATGATTTTAAAGGGTTGTGGTTTTAGTGTATTTTAAAGTATTTTTTAACTCGAATCAGGACTAAAACAAATACCATCTTTTTTACTCCGATTATGTTGCATTCTCTATTAAAAAAGAAAGAAAGAGATAATCATATCTAATGCAACGCTTTCGACTTGTCTTCTTAATTTATTGGTAGAAATTGTGTGTTGTGTAGGTTTAAATGCGCCACCCAGGCTCATCTTTTTTCGCTTTCGTTATTATCTGCTACTCTATGAATTTGTTACGTATAGAGATTTTCAAATGTTCTTCTAAGGCCTTGCTCGCCCACTATTGGATTTTTTTAGCCACGTATGTTCACCTTCGTTCTTTATGAAGAAGAGAATAAAAATAAATTAGATCAAATGGAAGATTCTTAACAAAACTTCCTCTCTTATAATTATTTTGATTTCATTCAACGATATCACTTAGGATAAATTAAAAAAATCTCATATCTAAACCGAAGAAAGATGAAGTTTTTTTCTTTCTTTTCTTCTAATGAAATGTCTTTAGAATAAATCCAACGAGTTCATTAAATATTTAGTAAAATATAATATATTTTTGGAAGTGATTTTTAGTAATGGATGAGTTTTTTTAAAAAAACATCGTAATACATAGAAATGAGAATAAATACAGTACAAAGGAATACCTAAAAATCAGCCTGCATTGTAGTGAATTACTATAAAATCTGTTAAAATACATCTAAAATCAAATACACTAAAATCATTTAAAAACTGAATCCAATAATTGATTTTGTTGAATTTTTTACAATGTATCATGTATTTAAAAGTATTTTAATAGATTTGTTTGTATGTGTTTTGATTAACTTTAGAATTCAACACAATACAACATATCGTTGTCCTATTTCCCCTAATTTCTTCCTTCTCTTCAACATACTCTGTTATACAAATAAGTCAAATCCTAGAATTAAAACTGACCCACTAGTTCACCACACAAAATGATTATGGTGCTGAGAATCTTACAACTCAAATGTCCAAAACCCATAAGGACAAATAGGTAATGCCCACATCTCCTTAATCTTCTTACACCTTTCGTGCATCTTATAGATGTGTTCATTCGCTATCATGTCTCTGACCTCCGGATCCTCCATTATCCTTATCACCAAATTCTATGTAAATTCCATTATGAACATCTCTCCAATCCAAATTCAAAACTAGGTGAGGAAGACCGTAGAACCTTTGCTTTGAGATGGGGTCCAAAAATCGTTAATTGTTTATGAAATAAATGGAATGATAAAAAATCGAAGCAAAAAAATTGTTTGTTTACTTTTTCTTTTCTTGCACAAAATCCATCGAAATCAGAAGAGAAACTACATTATTTGTTTTACACATAAGCTATAGAGTAAAATACTTTAGAATTCATCATAAACAAAGTCCTTTAAAAACAAGTGTAAATTGAATAACTGTTGTTTTCATTGTATTTGAGAATACACTATACAAATACACAATTCAACAACACTGTGTTTTAATGTATTTTGATGAAATACACAATTGAATAACACTAAATTTCTCTCTGATTTTGAAATACAATGAAATCAATTAAAAAACATCCAATAGCCCCTTGTTAATGTTGAGAAATTATATTGTTAAACTAATAATTGAGGAATTAAATTGTATTTTTAAAGAAGTTGGAGATTAAAACGTGCGTTTTCCCACCATTTACTAAACAAAAGCTAAAAATTGTGTTATACTGGTTTTTCTCCTCCTGCCGATGTAATTTTTTAATTTACTTCACAGTTCAAACCATTAATCTTAATATAAATCATATGGATCATTTGTTGTTGCTACCATTTGGTTTTGGTTATAAATTTTTGAGTTATTAATTTGGTGGTACTTTGATAATTATATACTTATTTTTAACATAAAAGAGCATGTTATTTATAACATAATAAACATGTATATGAACTATACATAATAAATTAGTTACTTTTAAGTTATATAAGACTTCATGAATCTTTTAATTCAATTTAATCATATAAAACTGAATAATTTATTTTATACTCAGTTCTTTCACTATTTATATAAATATAATAATAATAATCAAAAATCAAAAACTAAAGCTTTGAATGTTTGCAGTTTTTGACATAAATTATGGTTTTAGTTTTTGGAAAAACTACTGTTAGTCCAATCAAGATTTTCCTTAAAATAGATTCTCTTAATTTTAGGGAAACTTGTTTTTACAACTCCTTCTTCATTGCAAGTAAAAATTAAAATCCCATTTTTTGGATTTCTCGTGAGTGAATTTTTTTTCAAACGCTAGCTTTTATTATAATATTTTGAAAGAAATTACAAGTTATAATTTCTAAAAAATTCATATTTTTAAGACTGCCTTATAAATTATTAAAAACAATCATGATAATTCTTCATTTCTAAAATCTACATGAGTATTATTTGTTAACAAATCCATATTTTTTAGATTGACTTATTTTGCATGATATTATAAAAATAATTATTTAAAAAACACTAATATTAGATAATGAAATTTTCTCTTAAAATTATTTGATTTATAACATATTATTGATTGTCGACTCTTTTTTACTTTGGAATCTTTTTACATAGAAATATTATAATACTATAAGTAATATTCAAATACTAAATTTTAGTTTGTTATTGTTTTAACAACCACTAAATTTGAATATTGAGTGCCTATAAAAGAAACTTGTTTTGGGTTATCACACACACAAACCAAAAAAAAAAAGAAAAAAAAATTCACATTGAGCTCTAGAAAATAATTTAGGTAAAGTTTATTTAAAAATATTATCTTAATTATATAATATTTATAAGCTTACTATTTTTTTCTTTCAATAATGTATATGAAGAACATGTTAATGTTTATTGTTTTTGTTTTTGGGCATAAAATATTTTTCGGATTTTTTTACTATATGTTTATATGTTGAATTTCACATTTTCTTATATCGGACACAATTGTTGTAAAGTAACACAAAAAGTATTACATTTTCTTATTTACATCACAATTTTTCTAAAGTAACTTAAAAGATCATTACGTCTTCTTACAACAAGAACAATTTTTATAAATTAACGTAAAAATCATTATTATATCATATGTTTCTAATAGTTAATTATCA
This sequence comes from Iberis pinnata, assembly GCA_900406425.1. Classification (NCBI taxonomy): domain Eukaryota; kingdom Viridiplantae; phylum Streptophyta; class Magnoliopsida; order Brassicales; family Brassicaceae; genus Iberis; species Iberis pinnata. Next base: position 4,308 of record OVBE01009608.1, on the reverse strand, counting down.
TTTTTTAAATCTAACTATTAGTTATTATTTTATTGTAGGTATGGCGAATCATGAACAATCATCAAACGAAAAAGAGGTACATATTTAACTGATATACTTTGGTGTATTTTTATTATATACATTTTGGTGATTAATTATGTGCATATAATATTATTGTTAAAAGGAAAAATACAATGGACCGATAATATGATTCATATTTTTCTTGAATTATATGAAAATGAGATGGATCGTATTATCTGGCGTACTGGTCCATTAAAAAAAGAGAGTAAAACGAGAATCATAAATGCATTTCGAGATGCAACATGTCAAAATACAGAATGGCTTCCGTTAAAAAATAAATATTACTCTATCAAAAATTTTTATGACATCTATCGTCGACTGGAACGTATGACTGGAGTTTCAACTAATTAAATTACAAAAGCTATTGAAATGGAGGAAGAATGGTGGCGTGATCGTATTCAGGTAATGTTGAACACTATGTCACATCCATTATATGAATTACCAAAAGATTATAATCTAACATTTATAATGTTTTGATATACAGGAAATACCAGATGCTGCAAAGCTTCAAGTACATCCCCTTAATGACCTTGATAGATTGGATCGACTTTTTGGAGTTAAGCTTATTTCTACTAATGATGGCTACCATCCTGGTGCTTGTGTGGATCAACATACCAAATATGAGACGCTACTGAAAACGAAGATTTTGACGTGCCATTAGAAAACATAAATGACTCACCGTCTCCCTATAATCAAGTTCCAAACAGGTGTATGGAAAAACTTCACGCACTTCATCTTCAGCACATAAACGAGGAACGCCAAAATTTTCATATGACTTTGTGACAAATGACGCATATATGAAACGAACCGAAATTTATGAGCGAGCAAAAGATAACAAGTTAGAATGTGCCACTGAATCCTTATTAACTCTCTCATGTCTTCAATATGATTCTTCTTTGTATTAGGGAGCAATGACTGTCCTTCAGAACAACGAGACGCATGCACGTGTTTATCTCACGCTATCTGACGATAATGCTATACTGAGATATCTAGAGCGAATGATAGGAATCGATCGAGAAGTTGAATAACCAAACTTAAATAAATAAATTCACTAGAAAACTTTTCTATTTTATATTTAGCGTACTCTAATTTTATTTAGCATAGAATAATGATTATTTTTGTTATGTGATAATAAAAAAATTCATTTTTAATACTTTCTTGTTTATTTTACAAGGAAGCATTTTACATTTTACAAAATGCTTGAAGATGATGAAGCAGAAGATGATAGCATTAATTTTGGAGAGACGTTTCTGGATCCTTTTACCATGAGTATAAAAAGACAACAAATGAACTTAGATCGAGAACGTGGTCGAAGATATGTATATAAATTAATTCATGGTCACGAGGAACAATGTTATAACATCATTCAAATGTATCCCCGACATACATTCATTTATGTGAAAACTTAAGGAAGATTATCAATTGAAGGAGACTGATAATGTAAGTATTCAAGAAAGTGTTGCTATTTTCCTAACCATTTGTGCTCAAAACGGAACACAAAGGTATGTCAGGAAAATCTTTGGTCATTCACAAGAAACTATAGACAGGAAATTTCACGAAGTGTTGGATGCTCTTGAAAAATGGCGGTTGATTTGCTTAGACCTGGTCCCAAGGAGCTCACACAACCTCATCATAGGCTGATATCAGATAGAAGGTATTAGCCTTACGGTAAAGGATTTATTGGTGCGGTTGATGGAACACATGTTCTTGTGACTATAGCGGGAAAAAATTAAGAAAAATATTGGAACAGAAAAAGTGACACAAGTATTTATTTTAGCTATATGCAATATAGATATGTTGTTTACATACGCATATATTGGTATCATGGGATCAACTCATGATGCAAAAGTTGTAGCATTAGCTATGGAAGGGCCCCATCAATTACCGATTGCACCTCACGAAAAATATTATTTGGAAGATTCTGATTACTCTCTTCGACTTGGATTCGTGACTCCATATAGAGGAGAAAGATATAATCCTAGCCAATATAATGGAGCTGAACCACCCAGTAGTTATAAGGAAATGTTTAACAAACGACATTCTTCGCTACACTCAATTATTGAACGAACATTTGGTGTTTGGAAAGGAAAATGACGGGTTTTAAGAGAAAATCCAAGGTATGACATACATGTTTAGCGAAAGGTTATTGCGACAACAATGGCGTTACACAATTTTATTAGGTTATCAAAATTACGAGATGTTGATTTTGATCCAGACCATATAGAAAGTAATATAACTGAAGAAGGTCACGATTCCGATGAAGATGAAGGCCACAATAATACTCCAATGCAATATATGGAAGGAGTTCAAGATGAAATTTCAAGAACTTTATGGGAAGCTCGATGAAAATTTTAGTTTGTGTTTTTTCAATAATAAAATAAATTTATATGTATTTTTTTAATAATTATGATAATTTTGATATTTTTAGTAAGAAATAATATTTTAGTTAAGAATTTGAATTTTTATTATAATTATTTAGCAGAAAAACTTAATTTATATAATAAAACATAACATAAATATTATTAAAATCCAAAAGGCACCATTCAATATTTTTTAAAAACTAGAATCTAAAAAGCAAAAAGCAAAAACCAAAATCTCAATCCAAAAGCTAGCAAACATTCATGGCCTAAGGGTGAAATGGTTGCCAATAAAAATAATTAATGGAAAAGAATAAGAAAAAGTTAGAGGAATAAAATTAAAAGGAATTGTGTCACTAATGTTCTTCTACTAATTTTGGGAGGAAAACTTTTAGGTGGAATTGTGCATTTTCAACTTTAGAGGAATATCATGGAACACAAACTAGGGGTGGACATATTTCCCGAAACCCGAAATCCGACCCGAACCCGACCCAAAAATTTCAGTTACCCGAATGAGTTTTAGGCTAATGTTTTTTGGGTACCGGACCCAACCCGATATCCGATCGGGTATCCGAAAAACCCGAATTGATGCATTAAACAAAAAAATACACTTCCCAACTTCAACTTGTATGCAAATTTTAGGGTTTATGTAGGGGAAAATGTTGTCGATTCAACTTCTTTCCTAAAATCTTGTAGCAATTTTATTTTTGTAAATGTTTTTATATTCTTATTTGGAATGGATAATGATTTGTCATACCATAAAGCAAAAAAATATATCAACATTATAATAATTTTGGGTATTTATAATAATTTCGGATACTTTTTTATAGATTTAAGATATTTTAATTACTTTCGGGTACATACAAACTTATTAGGATCCAAAAAATTTCGGGTATAAATCGATTCTCATAGTGTTGATCCGACCGAACCGGAACCCGATATGAACCCGACCCGAACCCGAACCAAATTTTTTTTGGTCCTATATGGGTAGAAAACTCTTCTACCCGAAAAACCTGAACCCGAAGACCCGAACCCGACCAGAAAACCCATCCCTAGTACAAACCATTTAGACCCTAATTAAATCTACAATCACGTGTTTACAAACTAAAATCTACATCAAAATCAAAAACCAAAAACTAAAATCTACCATTAAAAACAAAAAAACAGAAACTAAAACTAAAAACTACTCAAACATTCAAGGGGTTTTCGAAAACCTCTAAATTTGTCTCTGCCCATCAAATATCAATCGATCTCAATCTACATTTTCCGGAGGTTTTTTTTATCTCAAAAACTTCATTCCACACTTAACCGGTTACACTGTTCGGGTGAGTAACCCTCATAACAGGTATCAACCAATCAGGAATTACATAAAAAACGAAAAGCAAAGGGTTCGAGGGAGAGATCAAAGGCTGCCATTGCGTCCGCTCCTAAGTTGTCACCACAGGGAATATGACCTATCGAACCATCTATGAACGTTGAACGTTCTTCATTGATCTTCTCCATCAAACTCTGTAAGTTTGGCCACTCTGACGGGTTAAGGCTGGCGTGGACGAAGTTCTGTGCATCAGTCTTGAACTCCACATTAGCCACATAAAAAGCCTTCATACACGAAATAACCCATCTCAAGGCCATTGTTTCCGTGATTAGAGCATTTTCTTGTTTCGGCATGACCATTGCACCACAGCTCCAAAAGTTATTTCCACGCATAAGGATCCATCCAAGGCCACTTGTCCCTCTTTCATCCTTCCATGCTCCATCAATCCAATATTTGAATTTGTTATTGTGTACAATCTGAGGTGGTGGTGCGTGAAGACGTGTTGGGGATTGTGCCGATTATTGAAATAAAATAACCAAGAAAAATAAAAGACTCAGATCAATCTATCGGGTGAAG
>OVBE01009607.1:2213-15877 GCA_900406425.1 Iberis pinnata | reverse complement strand
AATACTCCGAGAGGAGATTAAACTGCATTCGTATTTCATGTTGAGAACTATTTTCAAACTAAAAATCCTGCATGTTAAATTAACTTTAAACCTGAATACCTACGGATTTCCCTAATGCCTGACGTTTTATATTATAAGTTTAAACCGCTTTTTAATTACTGTTTTGTTTCGACAACCAAAATCTTATTCTTGCTTTAGCCATTTTCGACTTTCAAACTGATCGTGCACTTTGGTCTTTGTGGTTCGATACACTTTATCTTTGCTACATTGAACTGTTCTCTGCAGTAATAGATTAGGATTAAATTCTTAGCCTATCAACAGCCCAAGACATCATTTCTTTGGCAGTAGTTCATGCAAGAGAATGAGAATTGGCTAAGTTTTAGGTTCGTAAGCAACCAATTCAGCCTATGCGGTTGAGCTTTTTTCTGCCTACGCTTTGGACATGTTATTCGGATGCATCATGGCAAGAATCAACTAGTGTAGCAGGACTTGCAGCAATTTTGGAAGCACCCTTTTCAACCTGCTTAACAGAAAAGTTGGATTCGGCATATGGTTCCTTCAGCACTATGTGCCGAAGCCTTCCAAGAAGCTTGTAATCAACATTTAAAATCCGTCACTTTTGCATCGGACTGTGCTCAACTAATCACCCTTCTTAACTCAAACAAAAATAGAGCGGAACTTCATGGCATCATGTTTGATATTATATCGCTTTTCCCTCAAATTGATGTAATTCAGTTCATGTTTGTACCTCGTCTTGATAATAGAAAGGAGGACTCTTTGGATAAACTAGCCCTTAGACAAGTTGTAACATACATTTTTTAGAAATCTTAATATAAGTAGTGAAAAAACAAAAAGACGTTCAAACCAACACTCGATTTTACAGGTCTTGCTGGTGTTAACATTTTCTGTTTGCAGGCCTGTTGGCATTTTCTTTATGTTATGTTCGATTCTTAGTTAATTTTTTTAATGGGAAATGGTTTTATCTACAGGAAGCTCTGATTAGGCCATTTTTATTTTGCACAAGGGAGAAGAAATATGGTTGAGAGAGAGTGTGTTGCTGCTTGGTCCGACGTTTATCAAAATGGGAAAGTTTTCTTCGACTATGTTGGATTTGTTTCCACGTGAATTCGTAGGTGAGATTTGTATTAGATTAGATATTGATAACTACAAATCTATTCTATAAAGATTTGATGTTGATTTAGATTTACCTTTATATCCTTTTGCTTATATATAAATACTCTTGATCATTCATTAATAAAGTTAAGACATATTTTAAACTAAATTATTTCATGATATCAGAGCCATAGATCTGACCTAATTTTACTTAAAAGCCGATGATGGGTGACTCTACACCAACATCATCGACGACTTCTTCAACGTCAACACCAGCGTTGTTTTCATACACCTTAAACGCATCTGACAATCCCAGAGTGTTGATCTATTATGTTTTTCTTGAAATAAGATAACTATCAAGAATGGACAGCTGAATTGAAAATTCTTTGCAAGAAAAACAAAAACTAGGGTTCATTGATGGAACTATCACCAAACCAATGGATAATCCAGAACTTTCGATGTGGTTAGCTGCAAATTTCATGATAATAGGATGGATAAGAACGTCTATCAATCCGCGCATTAGATCAACTGTTTCTTTTGTCTTTGAACATATTATAAAAGAGGAACTAGCTTCTTGTAGACAAAATGGACAATCCGTATTAGAGTACTTTGGACGTTTATCGAAGCTTTAGGAAGAACTCGAGAATTATTGCGTTGGACAAACCTGTGTGTGTGTAGCAGCATCGACAATCAACAAAGAACGTGATGATGACAAAACTCATCACTTCTTGTTCGGTTTAGACGTTCCAAGGTTTAGGGAAAACGCGTTTTGTCTTTTTGGAAAGAAATCGTGTTTCCGCGTTTTTGGCGAAAAAGCGCGGAATGCTTTTTGGCGGGAAAATGGATTTTTGCATTTTTGGCGAGAAAATGAGTATTCTCGTTTTTGGCAGGAAAACGCATTTACTCGTTTTTAACGGGAAAATGGGTTCGACGTTTTTGGCAAGAAAATGAGTTTTCTCGTTTTAGCGCGGAAACGTGTTTTTAACGAAAAACTATTTTCGACTGGAAAATGTGTTTTCGCGTTTTTGGTTGGAAAACGCGTTTTGTGTTTTTGGGGAGAGATCTTGTTTCCGCGTTTTTGGTGGAAAAGCGCGGAATGCTTTTTGGCGGGAAAATGAGTTTCCGCGTTTTTCGTGAAAATGAGAATTCTTGTTTTTGGCTGGAAAACGCATTTACGCGTTTTGAACGGGGAAAACGAGTTCCGCAATTTTGGCTTAAAAATGTGTTTACTCGTTTTTAACGGGAAAATGGGTTCCGCGTTTCTGGCCGGAAAATGAATTTTCGCGTTTTAGCGCAGAAACGTGTTTTTTAACGAAAAATTGGTTTTGGTGGGAAAATGTTTTTTTTTGCGCTTTTGGTGGGAAAACGCGTTTTGTTTTTGGGGAGAAACCGTGTTTCCGTGTTTTTGGCGGAAAAGCCCAGAATGCTTTTTGGCGAAAACGGATTTTTGCATTTTTGGCGAGAAAATGAGTATTCTCGTTTTTGGCAGGAAAACACATTTACACGTTTTTAACGGGGAAAACGAGTTTCTGTGAATTTGGCTGAAAAATGCGTTTACTCATTTTTAACTAGAAAATGGGTTCCGCGTTTTTGGCCAGAAAATGAGTTTCCGTGTTTTAGCGCGGAAAAGTGTTTTTAACGAGAAACGGTTTCGACAGGAAAATGTGTTTTCGCGTTTTTGGTGGGAAAATGCGTTGTGTTTTTGGGGAAAAATCGTGTTTCCCGTTTTAAGCGGAAAAGCGCGGAATGCTTTTTGGCGAAAAAACCGGATTTTTGCATTTTTGGCGAGAAAATGAGTATTCTCGTTTTCGGCAGGAAAACACATTTACGCGTTTTTAACGGGAAAACAAGTTCCCGCGAATTTGGCTGAAAAATGCGTTAACTCGTTTTTAACGAGAAAATGGGTTCCGCGTTTTTTGCCGGAAAATGAGTTTTTGCGTTTTAGCACGGAAAGGTGTTTTTAACGAAAAACGAGTTTCAGCGAGAAAATATCTTTTCGCATTTTTGGTAGGAAATCATTGTGTTTTGGGGGAGACATCGTGCTTCCGCGTTTTTGCGGAAAAGCGCGGAATGTTTTTTGGCGAGAAAATGGGTTTTTGCATTTTTTGGGCGAAATGAGTATTCTCGTTTTTGGCAGAAAAACGCATTTACGCGTTTTTAACGGGAAAACATGTTCCTGCTAATTTGGCTAAAAATGCGTTTACTCGTTTTTAATGGGAAAATGGGTTCCGCGTTTTTGGCCGGAAAATGAGTTTTCGCGTTTTAGCGCGGAAACGTGTTTTTAACGAAAAACTAGTTTCGACTGGAAAATGTGTTTTCGCTTTTTTGGTCGGAAAATGAGTTTTCGCGTTTTAGCACGGAAACGTGTGTTTAACGAAAAATGGGTTTCGGTGGGAAAATGTTTATTCGCGCTTTTGGTTGGAAAACGCGTTTTGTTTTTGGGAAGAAACTGTGTTTCCGCGTTTTTGGCGGTAAAGCGCAGAATGCTTTTTGGCGGGATAATGAATTTTCGCGTTTTTGGTGAAAATGAGTATTCTCGTTTTTAGTATTCTCGTTTTTGGCAAAAAAATGCATTTACGCGTTTTTAACAAGGAAAACGAGTTCCCGCGAATTTGGAAGAAAAATGCGTTTTCGTGTTTTAGCGTGGAATATGGGTTCCACGTTTTTGGCTAGAAAATGAGTTTTCGTGTTTAAGTGTGGAAACGTGTTTTTAACGAAACACAGTTTTCGACAGGATAATGTGTTTTCGCATTTTTGGTGGGAAAACACGTTTTTGTGTTTTTGGGGAGAAATCGTGTTTCCGCGGTTTTGGTGGAAAAGCGCGGAATGCTTTTTGGCGGGAAAATGAATTTTTGCATTTTTGGCGAGAAAATGAGTATTCTAGTTTTTTGCAAGAAAATCATTTACGGGAACATGGGTTCCGCGTTTTTGGCCGGAAAATGAGTTTTCGTGTTTTAGCGCGGAAACGTGTTTTTACCGAAAAACGGGTTTCGACAAGAAAATTTGTTTTCGCGTTTTTGGTGGGAAAACGCGTTTTGTGTATTTGGGGAAAAATCGTGTTTCAGAGTTTTAAGCGGAAAAGCGCGGAATGCTTTTGGCGAAAAAATGGATTTTTGCATTTTTGGAAGGAAAACACATTTACGCGTTTTTAAAGGGAAAAAAAGTTCCCGCGAATTTGGCCGAAAAATGCGTTAACTCGTTTTTAACTGGAAAATGGGTTTCGCGTTTTTGGCCGGAAAATGAGTGTTAGCGTTTTAGCGCGGAAACGTGTTTTTAACGAAAAACGGGTTTCGACGGGAAAATGAATTTTTGCGTTTTTAGTGGGAAAACGAATTTTGTGTTTTTGAGGAGAAATAGTGTTTCCGCATTTTTGCGGAAAAGCGCGGAATGCTTTTTGGCGAAAAAACAGGTTTTTGCATTTTTTTTGCGAGAAAATGAGTATTCTCGTTTTTGGCAGAAAAAAGCATTTACACGTTTTTAACGGGAAAACGAGTTTCCGCGAATTTGGCTGAAAAATGCATTTACTCGTTTTTAACAGGAAAATGGGTTTCGCGTTTTTCGCTGGAAAATGAGTTTTTGCGTTTTAGCGCGGAAACGTGTTTTTCACGAAAAACAGGATTCGACGGGAAAATGTGTTTTCGCGTTTATGGTGGGAAAACACGTTTTAGTTTTGGGGAGAAACCATGTTTCCGCGTTTTTGGTTGTAAAGCGCGGAATGCTTTTTGGCGGGAAAATGAGTTTTCGCGTTATTGGTGAAAATGAGTATTCTCGTTTATGGCAGAAAAACACATTTACGCGTTTTTAACAGCGAAAACGAGTTCCCGCGAATTTATTTGAAAAAAGCGTTTACTCGTTTTTAACGAGAAAATGGGTTCCGCGTTTTTGGCTCGAAAATGAGTTTTCGCGTTTTTGGTGAAAATGAGTATTCTTGTTTTTGGCAGAAAAAAGCATTTACGCGTTTTTAACGGGAAAACAAGTTCCCGCGAATTTGGCTGAAAAATACGTTAACTCGTTTTTAACGGGCAAATGGGTTCCGCGTTTTTGGCCGGAAAATAAGTTTTCGCGTTTTAGCGCAGAAACGCATTTTTGACGAAAAACGGGTTTCGGTTGGAAGATGTGTTTTTGCGTTTTTGGTGGGAAAACGCGTTTTTGTGTTTTTGGGGAGAAATCGTGTTTCCGCGTTTTTGCGGAAAAACACTGAATGCTTTTTGGCGAAAAAACGGTTTTTGCATTTTTTGCGGGAAAATGAGTATGCTCGTTTTTGGCAGGAAAACGCATTTACGCGTTTTTAACGGGAAAACAAGTTCCCGCGAATTTGGCTTAAAAATGCGTTTACTCGTTTTTATTGGAAAATGGGTTCTGTGTTTTTGGCCGGAAAATGAGATTTCGCGTTTTAGCACGGAAACGTGTTTTTAAAGAAAAACGAGTTTCAACAGGAAAATTTGTTTTCGCGTTTTTTGTGGGAAAACGCGTTTTGTGTTTTAGGGGAAAAATCGAGTTTCCGCGTTTTAAGCGGAAAAGCGCGAAATGCTTTTTGGCGAGATAACGGATTTTTGCATTTTTGGCGAGAAAATGAGTATTCTCGTTTTTGGCAGAAAAACACATTTACGCGTTTTTAACGGGAAAATAAGTTCCCGCGAAATTAGCTGAAAAATGTGTTAACTCGTTTTTAACGGGAAAATGGGTTCCGCGTTTTTAGCCAGAAAATTAGTTTTCGTGTTTTAGCGCGGAAACGTGTTTTTAACAAAAACCGGGTTTCAACGGGAAAATGTGTTTTCGCGTTTTTGGTGGGAAAGCGTTCTGTGTTTTTGGGGAGATATCGTGTTTGTGCTTTTTGGCGAAAAAACGGGTTTTTGCATTTTTTGCGAGAACATGAGTATTCTCATTTTTGGCAGATAAACGCTTTTCGCGTAATCAACGGGAAAACAAGTTCCCGGGAATTTGGCTAAAAAATGCGTTTACTCGTTTTTAACGGGAAAATGGGTTCCGCATTATTGGTCGGAAAATGAGGTTTCGCGTTTTAGCGCGGAAACGTATTTTTAACGAAAAAAAAGTTTCAGCAGGAAAATGTGTTTTCGCGTTTTTGGTGAGAAATCGTATTTCCGCGTTTTTGGCGGAAAAGCCCGGAATTCTTTTTGGCGTGAAAATAGATTTTTGCATATTTGGCGAAAAAATGAGTATTCTCGTTTTTGGCAGGAAAACGCATTTACGCGTTTTTAACGGGAAAATGGGTTCCGCGTTTTTGGCCAGAAAATGAGTTTTCGCGTTTTAGCGTGGAAACGTGTTTTTAACTATAAACGGGTTTCAGTGGAAAAATGTGTTCTCGCGTTTTTGGTAGGGAAACGCGTTTTGTGTTTTTGGGGAGAAATCGTGTTTCCGCTTTTTGGGCGGAAAAGCGCGAAATGCTTGTTTGCGGGAAAATGGATTTTTTCATTTTTGGCGAAAAAATGAGTATTCTCGTTTTTGGCAGGAAAACGCATTTACGCGTTTTTAATAGGAAAAACGAGTTTCCGCGAATTTGGCTGAAAAATATGTTTACTCGTTTTTAACGGGAAAATAGGTTCCGCTTTTTTGGCCGGAAAATGAGTTTTCGCGTTTTAGCGCGGAAACGTGTTTTTAACGAAAAACGGGTTTCGACGGGAAAATGTGTTTTCGCGTTTTTGGTGGTTAAGCGTTGTGTTTTAGGGGAGAAATCGTGTTTCCGCGTTTTTCGTGGAAAAGCGCGGAATGCTTTTTGGCGAAAAAATGGGTTTTTACATTTTTTTGTGAGAAAATGAGTATTCTCGTTTTTGGCAGAAAAACGCATTTACGCGTTTTAAACGGGAAAACAAGTTCCCCCGAACTTGGCTAAAAAATGCGTTTACTCGTTTTTAACGTGAAAATAGGTTCCGCGTTTTTGGCCGGAAAATGAGTTTTCGCGTTTTAGCGCGGATACGTGTTTTTAATGAAAAACGGGTTTCGACAGGAAAATCGTGTTTCCGCGTTTTTGGCGGAAAAGCGCGGAATGCTGTTTTGCGAGAAAATGAGTATTCACGTTTTTGGCAGGAAAACGCATTTACGTGTTTTTAACAAGAAAACGAGTTCCCACGAATTTGTCTTAAAAATGCATTAACTCGTTTTAACGGGAAAATGGGTTCCGCGTTTTTGGCCAAAAAATGAGTTTTCGCGTTTTAACACGGAAACATGTTTTTAACGAAAAACGGGTTTCAGTGTGAAAATGTGTTTTTGCGCTTTTGGTGGGAAAACGCGTTTTATTTTTGGGGAGAAACCGTGTTTCCGCGTTTTTGGCGGTAAAGCGTAGAATACTTTTTGGCGGGAAAATGAGTTTTCGCGTTTTTAGTGAAAATGAGTATTCTCGTTTTTGGCAGGAAAACACATTTACGCGTTTTTAACAGCGAAAACGAGTTCCCGCGAATTTATTTGAAAAATGCGTTTACTCGTTTTTAACGAGAAAATGGGTTCCGCGTTTTTGGCTCGAAAATGAGTTTTCGCGTTTTAGCGCGGAAACGTGTTTTTAACGAAAAACAGGTTTCGACAGGAAAATGTGTTTTCGCATTTTTGGTGGGAAAAACGCGTTTTTGTGTTTTTGGGGAGAAATCGTGTTTCTGGGTTTTTGGCGAAAAAGCGCGGAATGCTTTTTGGCGGGAAAACGAATTTATGCGTTTATAACAGGGAAAACGAGTTCCCGCGAATTTGGCTAAGAAATGCGTTTACTCGTTTTTAACGGGAAAATGGGTTCCGCCTTTTTGGTCAGAAAATGAGTTTTCGCGTTTTAGCGCGGAAACGTGTTTTTAACGAAAAACAGGTTTCAACGGGAGAATGTGTTTTCGCGTTTTTGGTGGGAAAGCGTTGTGTTTTTGGGGAGAAATCGTGTTTCTGCGTTTTTGCGCAAAAGTGCAAAATGCTTTTTGACGAAAAAATGGGTTTTTCCATTTTTTGCAAGAAAATGAGTATTCTCGTTTTTGGCAGGAAAATACATTTACGCGTTTTTAACGGGAAAACAAGTTCCCGCAAATTTGGCTATAAAATGCGTTTACTCGTTTTTAACGGGAAAATGGGTTTCGTGTTTTTGGCTGGAAAATGAATTTTCCGGTTTTAGCGCGAAAACGTGTTTTTAACGAAAAACGGGTTTCGACAGGAAAATGTGTTTTCGCGTTTTTGGTGGGAAAACGCGTTTTTGTGTTTTTTGGGATAAATCGTGTTTCCACGTTTTTGGCGGAAAAGCGCGAAATGCTTTTTGGCGTGAAATTGGATTTTTGCATTTTTGGCGAGAAAATGAGTATTCTCATTTTTGGCAGGAAAACGCATTTACGCGTTTTTAACGGGAAAACGAGTTCCCGCGAATTTGGCTTAAAAATGCGTTTACTTGTTTTTAACGGAAAAATGGGTTTCGCGTTTTTGGCTGGAAAATGAGTTTTCTCGTTTAAGTGCGGAAACGTGTTTTTAACGAAAAAGGGGTATCGACAGGAAAATGTGTTTTTGCGTTTTTGGTAGGAAAATGCGTTTTTGTGTTTTTGGTAGGAAAATGCGTTTTTGTGTTTTTGGAGAGAAATCGTGTTTCCGCGTTTTTGGAGGAAAAGCGCGGAATGCTTTTTGGCGGGAAAATGGATTTTTGCATTTTTGGCGCGAAAATGAGTATTCTCGTTTTTGGCAGGAAAACGCATTTACGCGTTTTTGAAAAACAAGTTCCCGCGAATTTGGCTAAAAAATGCGTTTACTCGTTTTTAACGGGAAAATGGGTTCCGTGTTTTTGGCTGGAAAATGAGTTTTCGCGTTTTAGCACGGAAACGTGTTTTTAACGAAAAACAGGTTTCGACAGGAAAATGTGTTTTCGCATTTTTGGTGGAAAAACGCGTTTTTGTGTTTTTGGGGAGAAATCGTGTTTCCGCGTTTTTGTGGAAAAACGCGGAATGCTTTTTGGCGAAAAAATGGGTTTTTATATTTTTTGCGAGAAAATGAGTATTCTCGTTTTTGGCGGAAAAACGCATTTACGCGTTTTTAACGGGAAAACAAGTTCCCCCGAACTTGGCTAAAAAATGCGTTTACTTGTTTTTAACGTGAAAATGGGTTCTGCGTTTTTGCCGGAAAATGAGTTTTCGCGTTTTAGCGCGGAAACGTGTTTTTAACGAAAAACGGGTTTCGACAAGAAAATATGTTTTCGCGTTTTTGGTGGGAAAATTCGTTTTTGTGTTTTTGGAGAGAAATCGTGTTTCCGCGTTTTTGGCGGAAAAGCGCGGAATGCTTTTTTGCGAAAAAATGAGTATTCTCGTTTTTGGCAGGAAAACGCATTTACGCGTTTTTAACAGGAAAAGGAGTTCTCGCGAATTTGTCTTAAAAATGCGTTAACTCGTTTTTAACGGGAAAATGGGTTCTGCGTTTTTGGCCAAAAAATGAGTTTTCATGTTTTAACGCGGAAACGTGTTTGTAAAGAAAAACGGGTTTCAGTGTGAAAATGTGTTTTCGCGCTTTTTGTGGGAAAACGCGTTTTATTTTTGGGGAGAAACCGTGTTTCCGCGTTTTTGGCGGTAAAGCGCATAATGCTTTTTGGCGGGAAAATGAGTATTCTCGTTTTTGGCAGGAAAACGCACTTACGCGTTTTTAACAGCGAAAACGAGTTCCCGCGAATTTATTTGAAAAATGCGTTTACTCGTTTTTAACGAGAAAATGGGTTCCGCGTTTTTGGCTGGAAAATGAGTTTTCGCGTTTTAGCGCGGAAACGTGTTTTTAACGAAAAACAGGTTTCGACAGGAAAATGTGTTTTCGCATTTTTGGTGGGAAAACGCGTTTTTGTGTTTTTGGGGAGAAATCGTGTTTCTGCGTTTTTGGCGGAAAAGCGCGGAATGTTTTTTGGCGGGAAAATGGATTTTTGCATTTTTGGCGAGAAAATGAGTATTCTCGTTTTTGGCAGGAAAACGCATTTACGCGTTTTTAACAGGAAAACGAGTTTCCGCGAATTTGGCTGAAAAATACGTTTACTCGTTTTTAACGGGAAAATAGGTTCCGTGTTTTTGGCCGGAAAATGAGTTTTCGCACTTTAGCGCGGAAACATGTTTTTAACGAAAAACGGGTTTCAGCGGAAAAATGTGTTTTCACGTTTTTAGTAGGAAAACGCGTTTTGTGTTTTTGGGGAGAAATCATGTTTCCGCGTTTTTGGTGAAAAAGCGCGGAATGCTTTTTGGCGGGAAAAAGAGTTTTCACGTTTTTGGTTAAATGAGTAATATCGTTTTTGGCAGGAAAACGAATTTACGCGTTTTCAACGGGAAAAACGAGTTCCCGCGAATTTGGCTAAAAAATGCGTTTACTCGTTTTTAACGGGAAAATGGGTTCCGCTTTTTTGGTTAGAAAATGAGTTTTCGCGTTTTAGCACGGAAATGTGTTTTTAACGAAAAACGTGTTTCGACGGGAGAATGTGTTTTCGCGTTATTGGTGGGAAAGCGTTGTGTTTTTGGGGAGAAATCGTGTTTCTGCGTTTTTGCGCAAAAGCGCAAAATGCTTTTTGGCGAAAAAATAGGTTTTTCCATTTTTTGCGAGAAAATTAGTATTCTCGTTTTTGGCAGGAAAACGCATTTACGCATTTTTAACGGGAAAACAAGTTCCCGCGAATTTGGCTAAAAAATGTGTTTACTCGTTTTTAACGGGAAAATGGGTTCCGTGTTTTTGGCTGGAAAATGAGTTTTCGCGTTTTAGCGCGGAAACGTGTTTTTAACGAAAAACGGGTTTCGACAGGAAAATGTGTTATCCAGGAAAATGTGTTATCGCATTTTTGGTGGGAAAACACGTTTTTGTGTTTTTGGGGAGAAATCGTGTTTCCACGTTTTTGGCGGAAAAGCGCGGAATGCTTTTTGGCGGAAAATTGGATTTTTGCATTTTTTGCGAGAAAATGAGTATTCTCATTTTTGGCAAGAAAACGCATTTACGCATCTTTAACGGAAAACGAGTTCCCGCGAATTTGGCTTAAAAATGCGTTTACTCGTTTTTAACGGAAAAATGGGTTCCGCGTTTTTGGCCGGAAAATGAGTTTTCTCGTTTTAGCGCGGAAACGTGTTTTTAACGAAAAAGGGGTATCGACAGGAAAATGTGTTTTTGCGTTTTTGGTAGAAAAATGCGTTTTTGTGTTTTTGGAGAGAAATCGTGTTTCCGCGTTTTTGGCGGAAAAGCGCGGAATGCTTTTTGGTGGGAAAATGGATTTTTGCATTTTTGCGAGAAAATGAGTATTCTCATTTTTGGCAGGAAAACGCATTTACGCGTTTTTAACGGAAAAACGAGTTCCCGCGAATTTGGCTTAAAAATGCGTTTACTCGTTTTTAACGGGAATATGGGTTCCGCGTTTTTGGCCGGAAAATGAGTTTTCGCGTTTTAGTCCGGAAACGTGTTTTTAACGAAAAACGGGTTTCGACGGAAAATGTGTTTTCGCGTTTTTGGTGGGAAAACGAGTTTTGTGTTTTTGGGGAGAAATTGTGTTTCCGCATTTTTTCGGAAAAGCGCGGAATGCTTTTTGGCGAAAAAACGGGTTTTTGCATTTTTTGCAAGAAAATGAGTATTCTCGTTTTTGGCAGAAAAACGCATTTACACGTTTTTAACGGGAAAACTAGTTTCCGCGAATTTGGCTGAAAAATGCGTTTACTCGTTTTTAACGGGAAAATGGGTTCCGCGTTTTTGGCCGGAAAATGAGTTTTCGCATTTTAGCGCGGAAACATGTTTTTAATGAAAAACGGGTTTCGACGGGAAAATGTGTACGCGTTTTGTGTTTTTGGGGAAAAATCGCGTTTCCGCATTTTTGTGGAAAAGCGCGGAATGCTTTTTGGCGAAAAAAGGGTTTTTGCATTTTTTGCAAGAAAATGAGTATTCTCGTTTTTGGCAGAAAACCGCATTTACGCGTTTTTAACGGGAAAAGAAAATGACCAGACCAGTTGTCTATAAGTAAATACCTAATTTACGTCATAACTCTGGGTTGTAGTCTTTGAGGTTTTGAAATTTATCCTCTCATGGACTAAAGACTACTCAACTATCATTTGCTTGAAGACTTCAACTAAGCCGTGGGTACAGATAGAAATGAATTGAAATCTTATTATTGTCTCCTCACTTAAAGTTGTTGGTTATAAAAGCTATGTCCAAACATTTTGTCTACAGACGTACAGTTTTCAACTAGCCGTGGGTACTGTTTACTTTTCAATAAATTGAAAATCATCCAACAGAGTCTAAAGACTTTGATTAAGTCGTGGATACAACTAAGGCTTCTTTCTTAGTTGTAGATAAGCTACGTGGGTACAATATACTTTGTAACAAGTCTAAAGTTGATGTCTAAAGGTCTCATTTAAACTGTGGGTCAAGTGTTCATGTAGCTTATGTCTAAAGGCTACATTTCATAAAAGATCGTGATTCAAGCTAATATTGTTTTTCAAGCCGTGGGTACACTTTACTTTACCACATCATCTTTGTCTTGAAAACTAACTTCATTCAAGTTTTTGGTTAATTGCCTTTGTCTAACTACTAAAAGCAGATCCTTGAGTCTTTATTTGAAGACTAGATTATAAGCCATCAATTCATATTTTCTTTCCAACTAATAAAAATTGATCCTTAAGTCTTTATCAGAAGATTTGGATTGAACCATAATCAGTTTTATTTAACAAATTTTAGCCTCCCTTTTTTTACCAAACTGAACCATAGTCTTCTCTACAGAATTTTGAACCCTTGGGTGAGTGAAATTTTGGTTTTCGTACAAAGACTAATCCATAATCTTTGCAAGTTCTTTTTTTTTGTCTCTGAATCTCTTTGTCCCTAAAGACAACAAAGATAGAGATTGGTTTCATTTCTCTTTGTGTCTCAAGACCTTCCTTAAGTCGTGTGTTATAAAGGATTGACTTGTATTTTCCTTTTAACAAACAGAAACACAATCCAACCTACCTTTGTTAAAAGACACCACTTTCTCTATATCCTTTGTCTAAAGAATGGTTTTTCAAGAGTTGTGGTTTATTATGGACTGAAAACTGATTCAGAGGATCAGTCTAATGATTAAGTCCTGAGTAGGGCTGTCAAATGGACATGTCGTCCGCGGGCCAGGCCCAACCCGCATCAAGATGGACTGTCCATGGATACGCCCGCTTATATTGTGGACCAAATGGGCATTGTCCAATAGTGTCCGTGATTTATAGCGGGCTTGTCCGCTTGGACATGGACCGTCCATTTGGACAAAATTTTTAGGTTAACATTTAGAAAAATTGATTCCCAAATCAATTTAGGTTTAATTTTTCATATTAAAAAATTTAAAAAGTAATAACAGAAAATTAAAATTAAAACTAAAATTAAAATTAAAAAAAAAAATTAAAAAATTTAAAATTTAAAATTTAAAACTAAAAAATTAAAAATTAAAAACTAAAAATTAAAAACTAAAATTTAAAAATTAAAAACTACAAATTAAAAAATTAAAAATTAAAATTTTAAAATTAAAAACTAAAATGTAAAAATTAAAAATTAAAAATAAAATATTAAAAAAATAAATTAAAAACTAAAAACTAAAATTAAAATTTAAGAATTGAAAAGTAAATATTAAA
>OVBE01009605.1:0-15879 GCA_900406425.1 Iberis pinnata | reverse complement strand
CAAAACCGAGGCAGCGGACTACTAGCACAAGAAGCTTCACCAAGCCAAGCCAAACCGTAACTATCGTTATGTTTGGCATGTTTTAATAATAATTTATGTTAATCCACTATCGTTTCAAGTCTTAACCAAATTAAAAACAACAAAATACATCATCCATAATAACATTGAAACTTCGAAAGAATTCAATAACATCCATAACATTATTTATCATTCGTAGTTGTGGAATACAATGAAAATTTTAAAAATTTAATGAAAAGCTTTGTTATTAATTAATTAAGTTTAAAGGAAAACACATCTTCCTATACTTGGGTCTTGACCAATTAAATAACCGGTATTATTCAAGTTACAATCGCTTTCGTGGCGACCCTGAGTTTTGTAATAAGAATTCATCGCAAATGATGCATGGTCTACTAAAGTATTAGGATAATAACAATCTCCACCGGGTTGAATATGTACACAATTGATCTTGCGACAAGCAAAGTGAATGCTGGCTATTAACTGCTCAGGGTTCGAAGCAGGCAACGCCACACACCATAAATTGCAAGTCACGACCGGGAGGTGGAAGATCCCAATAGTAGTTAGGAGGAGAAAGAGCGTCAAAATCTGCGACGACATTATATAATATGTGAAATTAAGAATTACTTGTTTTGTATTTTTCTTGTGAAAGTACACATGTATATATAATGTATGCAATAAATCAAAATTCCATACAAGATTTGATTCTCAAAATATATGTATTTATGACAAAATTTCTGACCAAAAATTTTGGTCAAAATATGTCTTTTGATGAATTACTGACCATATTTTATCAAAAGTTTATGCTACTAAGCAAAATATTTTTTACTTCTAATTTAATTTTATATGATATATTTTAAAATGTAATATATATTGGTCAAAATTTTGTCTCAACATTCTAATCAATTGTTGAGGAAAACTTTTGACTACAAATTTTGGCAAATATTGATCAGTTTTTTTTTAAATTTATGACCAATATTTTGACAAAATATGAAGTTGCTATATGGTCATAAAGTTTTGAACGAATTCTGACCAAATCATGTTTGCAACCAACAATTTTTAACTAATATTTTTTGGTATAAAGTAGTCAAAAATATTGAATTCAACCAATTTATAATCCAGTCAATAAAATATTGTATTCTTTATAGTGATATATACGATTAGTTGAAGTATATACAAAATATCATATGTCTTTTGTGAATACTTTACATATACGAAATAGGACTCTGAATCTACCATTGATTCGTCCATATCCATAATCTAAGATATGATACTTTACAGAGTTTTGAGATGAGATATTAAAAAAACTGTAGATTTTTATTTGTGGTTGTGTATAATAACTATGAGGTATTCGATTAGGGATTTCATCTCTCAATATGTTGTGAGGGATGGAATCCTTGTCTAAATCACAACGATTTTTAGTCTATACTTTACATATTCAATGGTTACTAATCTTGAGAAATGTATTGGAAGAATTGAACTAAAAGTTTTCTTGTATTCAAATCAATGTACAAATCTGTTTTAGATACAAATGCTGGCTTAATTCTAACTGACATTAGACTAGACTTAATCAAACTAAACCAAAATATAATTTACAATCTCAATATCCTCCCCTCAAGATGGAAGGCACAAATTGCGAATTCCAATCTTGGACAATAGATGCTTGAATAAACCAGGTTAGACAGGTTTAGTAAACAAATCAACCAACTGATTGTATGATTTAACATGAAGAGTCTTCATAAAACCAGATTGTAGTCTTTCCCTTACAAGATGGCAATCAATCTCAATGTGTTTTGTTCTTTCATGGTATACCGGATTAGAAGCAATGTGGAGAGCATATTGATTGTCACAAAACAGATTGGCAGGTGTGGATGATTTACGATGCAGATCAGTAAGAAGAGAAGTCAACCAGATCAGCTCACAAGTGGTGTATGACATGGCTCTGTACTCAGCTTCAGAGCTGCTTCTAGAAATAGTATGTTGTTTTTTGGCCCTCCGTGAGACCAGAGAAGGTCCTATGAATACACAGTAACCAGTTATTGATCTCCTAGAGTCCGGACAAGATGCCCAATCAGCATCTGAAAAGTCTGTGAGTTTAAGATCAGAAGTTGCAGGATAGAAGAGTCCTTGAGCTGGTGCATTCTTGAGATACCTAAGGACACGATAAGCAGCCTGCAAGTGTGTGGTCCTAGGAGCTGACATAAACTGACTAAGTTTATGAACTGCATATGTGATATTTGGACGAGTATATGTAAGGTACAGCAGTCGACCAATTAACCTTCTATATACTGATACATCATCAAGTGGTTCACCATCTGAAGCAGATAGTCTTAAAGTAGGATCCATGGGAACTGAATCATGCTTGCAGCCTAAATAACCAGACTCATCTAGTAGTTCCAATGTGTATTTCCTTTGATTCACAGAAATTCCATCCTTTGTCCTTGCAATCTCAAATCCTAAGAAGTATTTGGCCTGTCCAAAATCTCTCAATTTAAAAACTGATTTCAAATATCCCTTGAAAGCATCAATCACATCTTCATTATTTCCAACTATTAAGATATCATCCACATAGACAAGAATAGCTATGAATATTGATTTGTCAACTTTGACAAAAAGAGAATGATCTGATAATGCTTGATTAAAACTTGTTGCTAAAATGACAGAGGAAAGCTTCTTATTCCACTGTCTTGAAGCTTGTTTAAGACCATACAAGGACTTTTGTAGCTTACATACAGTATTCTTAGGCACCTTAATACCAGTCAAAATACTATATCCAGGTGGCAAGGTCATGTACATGTCTTCAACCAAGTCTCCATTAAGAAAAGCATTACTGATGTCCAATTGATGGATTGACCAATTATTAGCAGATGCTAAAGCAAGTAATGATCTGAATGTGCCCATTTTAGCCACTGGAGAAAAAATATCTAAAAAATCTAGTTCTTCTAACTGTGTATAACCCTTAGCCACCAATCTGGCTTTGTAACATTCCACACTTCCATCTGGGTTATATTTGATGTTAAACACCCATTTACAACCAACAGGAGGCTTATCTTGTGGAAGATCACAAATAGACCAAGTTCCTTGAGTCTCCAAAGAATTCATTTCAGATTTCATGGCATTTGTATAGTCAGCAGAAGTAATAGCTTCTTTAAAGGATTTTGGTGGTGTTTGTGTGGTAATAGAGAAAAGAAATTGTTGATGAGATGGATTAAAATTGTCATATGTCAGGAAAGATGAAATAGGATAAGGTGTAGTGTGGTTTGGAGAGGGCTGAAAGACAGTACCTTTTTGTAACAAAAACATATGATACTAATCAAGATAAGCATGAGCTTTAGTATGTCTTTTTGGTCTTTTAACTGAATTAGATGTTCCTGATGACACTGAACTAGACCTAGAACAAGACATAGGATCTAACAAAGAATTAGACATAGAACCAGACCTAGAATCAGGATTAGATGCAGACACAGAATTTGGAACAGGGACATGTGAAGGAGATGAATGTGACTCAGAAAATTCAGGTAACACAGAATCATCATTAGGAACAAACATATCAGTAGTGACATCATTACCTAGATCAAAGAATGCTGGAAAAGAAGAATCTAGAACAGGTAATGGTAACACATACTGATCAAACAAATCATTCATAGTTGCAGAAGATTTCAATTTTGAAAATGGAAAAACATATTCATGAAAAACAACATCCCTTGAAATGAAAATTTGATTAGTCTCTATATTCATAAATCTATATCCTTTATATCCCTGTGGATAACCAAGAAATACACATGGTAAAGCACGAGGTGTAAATTTGGTTTTATCTTTAGCTAATGTAGAAGCAAAAAGTAAACAACCAAACACCTTTAAATGATCATAAGCAGGCAGTTTTGAATTTAAGATTTCATATGGAGATTTCTCTTTTAACAATGGAGAAGGAGTCCTATTTATCAAATACACAGCAGTTTGAATACAATCTCCCCAATATATTAATGGAACATTTGATTGAAACAAAAGAGATCTAGCCACATTTAAGATGTGTTGATGTTTCCTTTCCACAACAGAATTTTGTTGTGGAGTGTAAGGACAAGAATAGTAATGAAGGATCCCTTTTGTTTTCAACAAATTATTAAAAGATAACTCATGATCATTATCAGTTCTAATAGCTTTAACCTTCTTATCATATTGATTTTCAATAAAAGTCAAGAAATCAGGGAAAACGTCAATAACAGAACTTTTACTTTTCATCAAGTAAATCCAAGTACATCTAGTGCAATCATCAACTATGGTGAGAAAGTATTTATAACCATCAACTGTAGGAATGTTAAAAGGACCCCAAATCTCTAAATGAAGTAAATCAAAAGAAAACTTCAAAATGTTATTCATTGAAGGAAAAGAAAGACGTTTCTGCTTTGCCAAAGGGAAAATTTTACAAAAAGAATCATGTTCTGGTTTTGTAAAAGGAAAATCTAAAACTTTAGAAAGCATCTTGATTTTATTTTGTGAAGGATGACCAAGTCTATTGTGCCAAACTTTTGAAGAAACTTGTAAAAGATTGAAATTCTGATTATTGGAAACAGAGTTGATAGCAGTAGCCTCTAGAACATACATATTGTGATGGAGGTTACTCTTCCCAATCATGAAGTCCAGAGTATGCTCCTATTTGAAAAACGAATCATGAGTTAAAATGTAACAATTTTTTGCTAAAAATACCACACAATATGAAGTATTCCTAGTTAAGGCACTAATACTCAACAAATTGAACTTGAATTGAGGAACATATAATAAAGAATGAATCACTAAAGAGGAAGACAACCTAATTGACCTAGACATAGTAACAGGAATAGTTGTGCCATCAGGAAGAGTAATAGAAGTGTTACTAATGATATCAGTTTTAGTAAACAATTTTAAATCAGAACAAACATGACAGCTTGCTCATGTATCTATAATCCATATCGTTGCATCTAAAGTAAGGCTGTCTTTCATTCCATGTGAAGAGAGTAAATGAAAATTTTTGATAGAGGTACTTGTAGTAGGTGTGAGATGTGGTTGCGGTTGAGTTGTAGAAGCTGTTCCATATGTCAAATGAATTGTACTACCTAAAATCCGTGAAATATGGTTTTGAGAAGCATTAGCAGTCTGCAAAACACTGAGAAACTGTTGGAGTTGGTCTGATGTGAATAGAGATGAAGAAACATCCTGGTGATTTTGATTGGAATGTTGTAACTGATCTGGTGATTGAGTAATCATATTTGCCATGTTTTCTCGCTTTTGTGGTCTTGAATTAAGAAATGGAACATGTTTATTATTTCCTTGAGTCTTATATCCTGGTGGAAAGCCATGAAGTTTATAACATCTGTTAACAGTATGTCCCACCTTCCCACAATGAGAGAAAACTGGTCTATTTACAAGTCTATTATTAGCATAAGTTGCAACAGCAATTGTTTGAGAAGCTTCAATTGACATGTCGGAAGTCTGAAAAGCAAGATTACTTGTTGGCTTCATTGATCTCTGTCTCTCCTCTTGAGATATCAGATTGAATACCTTGGTAATTGATGGTTTTGGTTCCATCATAAGGATCTGTCCTCTTATAGCAGTGAATGAGTCATTAAGTCCCATTAAGAACTTGAGAACTCTATCTTGTTCATCTATTTGCTGTATGCGCTTAAGATTGACACAGTACATGTTTCCACAGCAACAAGAGAAAGGATCTTCATGATTCTTCAATTCCTCCCATAATTGTTTCAACTGGGTGTAATACTCACTGACTGTGTGTGAACCTTGAACTTCTGAATATAATTGTTGCTTGATCTCAGCAGTTCTTGGTCCATCACTTTGTTTGAATTGATCATGTAAATCTAACCACATATACCTTGTTGTATCTAGGTACATTATGCCTTTAGCAATAGATTTGTCAACTGCATTCACTAACTAGGTAGAAACAATAATGTTGCAACGACACCTAGAAGCATAATTTGGATGTGTACTATCAAGTTCTTTGAATGTACCATCAACAAAAACAGCCTTATTTCTAGCTCCTAGTGCCATTAGCATAGATCTACGCCATTAACTAAAGTTTCCTAGACCTATCAATTTCTCAGAAACAAGCGAGATCCCAACATAATATGCGCTATGAACATAAAGCGGATTGAAATTCAGATCAGATAACGAAGCAGACAGACCTGATGAATGCGGACTTTCAGTTTCCACCTCAGGTTCTTCTTGAATTCTATGATTCGGATTAAGTTGAGCCATTATCACAGGATACAAGAGTCAACAGACTTCAATTTCAAGAAATGTAAAGAAGATATCGAGATGAGCTTCAGAAATGGATCAACTCGTCTGAGAAATGATGAATCGAAGAAGATGAAGCTCACGAAGTGAAGAAACGAGCTCAAACAATTTCGCGGAATCTCTCTGATACCATATTGGAAGAATTGAGCTAAATGTTTTCTTGTATTCAAATCAATGTACAAATCTATATTATATGCAAATGCTGGTTTAATTCTAACTGACATTAAACGAGACTTAACCAAACTAAACCAAAATACAATTTACAATATCAATAAAATGTCATGATTTTAGCTGACTTTCTCACTTTTCGAAATTGTTTCTCGCGCTTCACTATTCTGTTATGTCTGCGGATTCAAAACAAAAGAGTGAATATTCTGACACGAGAGACTTGTAATCGGAAATGTCTTTACAGTTCTAGTTCTGTTGGTACTTCCTTTTCATTATGTGTTGTATATTTCGACAGTTTTTTCATAATTAATTAATTAATTGAATGTATCTGGTGTTAAAAAAAATAAAAAAAGGATAGCATGCATAGGCATAGCCGTGCCTTGACAAGTAGTGGTTGACATGTTTGGATTTTGGGGTGAAAGAAGGACGAGTGTTTGTTCATGTGACTAAAACAAAAGAAAGCATGCGACAAAATGATTTTGCTCTCATGTTTGTTTTAAGACATGTGGAGAAGCTTCTTTATCTTCTCCATTCAACCACCACTCTTCTAATTTGAACCTCTCCTTTTCAACCAATTCCTATTATCCAACAACTTAAGATTGAATTCAAACTCACCTACTATAAACCATTATACAGCATGTTTATATCTAAGATATTGCAATGATGAATTAAATATACTATATTATATTTATGATATTTGTATGGATATAGAAAATTCTTCATAATTTCATATATGTAAACCAATTATGAAGTAAATTTTGAAATGAGTTCTGATAAGATTAAGATAACCACAATTCTCTACTAACTATTCAAGTCAAACATAATCACAATATATATACCCGACTAATTAATAACAAAGGGTCTATTTATTATTCACACCAAAAAGGGTCTATTTAATAAGAACAGCAAAACAAAACAAGGATTGTTCATTGTTGGTACGTAATTAATTAATTTGTATCCTTACAATTTTCATCATCGAAATGCGAGAACTTTTGTGTCAAACCAAATTTTTTCTTTAAATAAAATTATTGTTTAACCGGTCTTCGCAATAGGTTTTTCTGGACTCGGTCAAATTTGACAGAAGGGTTAGACGACGTGTATTAAATATAATAAAAGTATTTTACTATTAGTTTTTGACTAGACGAAGCTATTTGACTATAGCATTATGATACTAACACTTTCTACTTTTCGCTATGAATGGACGAAGCTAAATTGATATTGTCTTCAGGTAATTTGTAGTCGAGACATCATAAATTGTCCCTTTGTAAATGGTCGAGCTAATGATAGTCGAAGTACTTTTACTAATTATCGTCTCTTTGCCTCGTCGATATCGGCGGTTTCTCTTTCTATCTCCTTTCCATCCTTTTCTCTTTTTTTGTCTGACCCCTCTTTAAATCGATCTGACCACCTATTTATACTGCTTCCTGTCAGACTAAGTCGCCGTGAACAGTAACCTGACAGGTGTCGTCACCTGATCGAATTTTGCATGCTGTTAATGGGCCTCCTTTTAGGACTGGGCCTGATTTCTTGTTGGGCCTTTAGAGGGTGCTAAACCCTGGCCCAACAGTTACTCCCCCCCCCAAGTCGACTAAAGATTTGTCGACTGGAAACATCTAATAAAGGCCTTGACAGCGTGCTTAAGATTCGACAAGGTGAAAAGTATGTGGTTAATTGACGGGGCAGAAATTCAACATGAGCAAATGCCAAGGCTAAAATAACCGTGATCAACTGACGAAGTGGATTCATCGTAGTCTATCGACGAGGGGATCATTTGTTTTGGTCAGTCGACGAGATGACAAATAGTGTTAACCAATTGACGAAGTGATGGCCCATCACGATTAATCGTCGAGGTACTAACCTTGGTGAAGGAGGTTTTTGCCATGATTGGTTGAGGAGGTATTGAACTTGACGAGATAGAACTTACCTTGGTTAAACAACAAGATTTTATTTCGAGGCTGTGCTTATTCATCGAGGTGATGTTGGTTGACTAAATAAGTAGTAACTTATTACGACTAGACGAGGAAGCAGATGTCAATCGATATCAACGAGGTGAGGAAAAATCTTTTTTAAACGGTGTTAAACCGGTCCTCTTGGAACGTATATTTCTGGACGCAGTCAAGTTAAATAAGAGTTAGACGACGTGGATTATATTTTTAATTAAGTAAATTAAGATTATTTGATCGACGTGGCTGTTTGACCAAAGCACTGAGATACTAATATTTTTACTTCGGCTATGAATTTGTATGGATCATATTGCTACTTTATTATATAGCCGGGGTATGTTTGAAGTTGATGTACTTTTAATAGCCGAGCTATTTTTAGACGAGATACTTTGTCGATTTATTATTTCTGTGTCTCGTCGGCATAATTACCTTTTCTACCTCGTCAATATCGTCGATACACCAGTTTCTATCTCTTTTCCGTTTCTCCCTCTAGTTTTTCTAACCTCCTTGCATTGATTGACCTCCTCCTCTATTTGTACTAGTTCGCATTAGACTATAGTGCGGTGAACAGTGACCCTGACAGGTGTCACCACCTGGTCGAGTGAGTCATGCAATTAATGGGCCTATCACATATTTGGGCTTAATTCTGGTTGGACTTTTGATGGGTGCTAAACCCTGGCCCAACAGTTACTCCCCCCCCAAGTCGGCGAGGTATTCGTCGACCAACACCTTTTGGACTGCATGATGCGTCTATGAATTTAACCAAAGAACATGGACCAATATTGACGTGATAAAGGACACGCGTTAGTCGCCGAAGTAAGGGACACAGAATAAGTCGACGAGATGAAAAGTCTAATGCGAACGACGAGGTTCATGGTTTTAAGGGAATGCTCTTAACATCGACAAAGTGGCTTCAAAAGGTTACTCGACTTGGTGTGAGTCGCCGAGGTTTCAGCTTCTTTGAAAGGTCACATTTTATATTCAACGAAGCAATACATTCGACGGAGCGTACCTCATTTTGAGAACATTACTTTTCGACAAGGTGGTGAAAAGAAAAAGTGCTTTTCACAGTTTTCGAAGCGTTATGACCGTTTGGGCAAGAGTCTTTTCGCATTCCACGTCAGCTATTATAAGGGTCCCCTCCTCATTTATGTTATTATCTTCTTCTTGCGCTTACAAATACAACTTCTCTCTCTACTCTCTCTACTTTCTATCTCTAGGTTTAGGCTTTTTGTCTCGTTTTGTTTTTTTGCTTCGGCGCTAAATTTCCGGCCAGTTTTGTCGTCGGAGGGATTCATCGCCTGTTTTTCTGAGTAATGTCCGATGGGTTTCAATTGGTAACCGTTAAAGAAGAAGTTATGTCAAACGAGGTAAATTCATCGACGGAGTCAAGGAACAATCAACTGGTCGTCCATCAACCCAATCCAGACAACGACGACTCCAGACAAGTAGCTATTGCCGAGGCATCGGCTGAAGAGGAGTATTTCCTGCCCCAAATTGATTCGGGGCCCTTTCTCGACGAAGTGAGTACCTCCGAGGCGGACCTCGAAGAGGGTGATTTTTTTACTGGATCCGGCCCAACGAAAATGACACATGATTCGTTGGCCGCGCTATGCGTTTTGTGTAAAATTGAAGACACCAACCTTGAGTTCAGGATCCCGCAATACTTCGAACGGCCGTGGTCTCCTCCTGAAGGCTACTTTACACTTTTTGAAGACTATTTTACAGACGCGAACCTTTGGTTTCCACTGCCGCACCTGCTAATGGCTTTCTGTGCTCGACGTCGTATGGCTATGTCATAATTGTCGACTGCGGCGGTATAATGGCGATTCTGCTTTTAGGGAATGAGTTAGGGATTGATATATATATCGATTTCTTCGACCTTCTAGCAACCATACACAAGGTTCTCAAGGCTGTGAAGAATGGGGAGAATACCTTGAATTTTGATACTGGGTTCTTCTATGTGAGAATGAGGCCGAAGTATACTCTCCTCACCAGAGCTAAGGGAAAAATCTGGGATTGGAAGAGGCGATATTTTTACGTCAAAATTAACGACGCGGCTATGCTGGAATTAGGAAGAGAATTTTGGCGAGATTGGGCATTAGAGATTGTAGTGCTTCGGCTAATCCTAGTATCTAGTTTCTCAAGTACTTAACACATTTCCTTTTTGTTTTGCAGATAAACCATTTCCTTTAGAGGCATTTCCGGACTGCTTCCTCGACTCAGTTGACAAGCTATCGAAGGCTTCCATACTCAAGTGGCCTGAAGTAGACGCAGCCAGGATTAGACGGAGTTTAGCTCGCCTCAGCAAAGGTAATCTTCTCGTATTTTCCTTTGCTTCGTTCTTTCTTTTCCTTACCCCGTCATCTTTGTGTTCTTTCTGATTTCAGTTAGACGAGAAAACTATTCATATCCGAAGAAACCAATCATGTCTTCAGACTTCTTGAAGAGCTTAAGAGAGAGCTCCATGAAGACACAAGCCGAGGTCGGTACCCAAAAGAAGCCTCCACCCGCCGGGGCAGAAAAGAATGGAACCAAGAAGCCCTCGAAGATGAAAACTCTGGTGTCTACGGCGAAAGCAGCCTTAGAAAACCGAAAAAAGGAAAAGGCTATTGAACAAGCCGAGCTGTCCCAACAACTTCAAGAGAAGTTGGGTTTGGTCGCAAAAAAGGCCAAAGGAAAATCTCATATGGTGCCGAGCCCCAAGAAAAGGGATGCAGCTGGAGAATTGAAAAAGACAGAGGCTGAAAAGGAAGCCGAGAAGGAAATCGAAAAGGAAACCGAGTAGCTGAACAACCCAAGTCAAATCATAAACGTGGACGAGGAACATTCGACAGATGGCGGCGGAGAAAACATGTACGTCGACCTTGACGAGTTGTTTGATGACAACGCCGAGGCCGACGGTCGACTCCAAAAACGGCCTCGCCGCGAACCTGTCCCTTTTTCTTTCACGTACTCGGATGCATCCAAGATGATTAATGACGCCGATGCATGTGCTGACTTGGTTCGTCAAATCCCTTGACTTAATCGTCTAGTGCCTTCTTCATCTGACTCTTCCACTCGTGACTTGTTTAAAACTTATGCCTCGTATGGTATTCAGGTAAATTTATTTTTCCTTATTGCTTATTACTTTAGATTTCGCCTCTCACTAAATGACTTAGTACTATTTTTGAAACAGTTCTTTGCTGCGGCTAATGCTATGGTCACCCTCTATGATTCCAAGTTAACAAAGAATTCAGATTCTTTGGACGAGCTTCAAAGACTTCTTGATCAGTCTAGAGCCGCAGTTGCTTTAGACGCNCTTTGCTGCGGCTAATGCTATGGTCACCCTCTATGATTCCAAGTTAACAAAGAATTCATATTCTTTGGACGAGCTTCAAAGACTTCTTGATCAGTCTAGAGCCGCAGTTGCTTTAGACGCAAAAAAAAAAAAGAAAAGACTTGGAAGATGAAGTTGAGGAATTGAAGCAGCAGATAACCCGTCTAAACGAAGAAAACGTTCGTGTAACTGAAGCTGGCAGAAGACAAAGAGAAGAGTTAGAGGGGGAAAGAGATCGTCTTCTGGAAGAGAGTGTATAAATCAAGGATGAGCTTGTTGTGACTAAAGAAACCTTGGGGTTGNTGAAGAAGGGGCAACAAATGCAAGAAAAATGTGCTGCCCGTTTTGAAAGGATTCGACGTCATCTAGATGGTCGAAATGCAGCTGACACCGCGGCCAAGAACATCGGAACAATTGAAGGAACTCTCGGGGTCATGGACCTGATTGAGGAAATGGGTGGCTCGGTCCCAGATGCCATCGTGGTAAACCTGCAGAAGAGTCTCAAGACTTGGAAGGAAGAACTCGAAAAAATCAAAGTGTTCCCACTATCGAATGAGGACCTCGGCGTTTCTCCAGTCGTTAATGAGTCCGGCTTTAATCACGATCTTCTCTCCCAAGAAGAAGTTGGTCGTCTTCGCAACAGCGGAATTGAAGCCTCGACTGTAGAGGTGACTGGGAACAAGACTCCCCCCCCCCGAATGCTCAGGCTTAAATTTATTTAGACTTAGGAATTTTTTGGTTTATTTTGTTGAACTAAGTATTTTGTAGCCATCCTTTTTTGTAAAAAACTGACGACGCTCTGTTATTTAATTTTGTTAATGAATTACCTCGTCGAGGCTATGTTTCTAAAAGGTTATGTTCAAAAAGTTTATTTATTTGTTAACCTTGCTTTAGTTTTTAAGACTAATCTGACTTATCTTCTTCGAAAAGGTTGACAAGGCCTTAATTCGTGAAAAATCTGACGAGGCCTTAGCTCGTGAGTTTCGAAGAGGCTTTAGCTCGCGATAAAGTCGACGAGGCTTTAGCTCGCGATAGAGTCGACGAGGCTTTAGCTCGCGATAGAGTCGACGAGGCTTTAGCTCGCGATAGAGTCAACGAGGCTTTAGCTCGCGATAGATTCAACGAGGCTTTAGCTCGCGATAAAGTCGACGAGGCTTTAGCTCGCGATAAAGTCGACGAGGCTTTAGCTCGCGATAAAGTTGATGTGGCTTTAGCTCGCGATAGAGTCGACGAGGCTTTAGCTCGCGATAGAGTCGACGAGGCTTTAGCTCGCGATAAAGTCGACGAGGCTTTAGCTCGCGATAGAATCGACGAGGCTTTAGCTTGCGATAGAGTCGACGAGGCTTTAGCTCGCGATAGAGTCGACGAGGCTTTAGCTCGCGATAGAGTCGATGAGGCTTTAGCTCGCGATAGAGTCGACGAGGCTTTAGCTCGCGATAAAGTCGACGAGGCTTTAGCTCGCAATAAGATAGAATCTGATTTGTAATGTAAATACCAACTTAGGTAAGTAGGGTACCTGAGTAGGGTCTACTCCCCCCAAAAAATCAAAATAAAACAAAGTAGTGTTAGTAGCTGTGTCTCCTTATAGTGCGAAGACTGCCTACGTACCCATTTTAGAGGGATCAAGCCAGACGTAGTTCTTATTTACAATGGTAACAAAATATTTAAAGGTAAAGTTTCAGGTGTCGACCGTTCCAAGGTCGAGGCAATTGTTGTCCATCCAACGTGGCTAATTGGTAGGCGTTAGGTGCGGTGATGCCGACGACTTCGTAAGGTCCTTCCCAATTACTTCCTAGTTTTCCCGCTCCGTATTCCCTGGTATTTTCGAAGACATGTCGTAGAACGAGGTCGCCAATCGTATAATGTTGATGTTTGACATGCTTATTATAATACCTTGCTGCCATTTGTTGATAATTTTGCATGCGCAGCAGCGCTTGGTCTCGTAATTCTTCCAGCTCGTCGAGCCTGTCTAGAATCATTTAGAACTTAAGAAAAGTTAGTATGTGATAGGTAAAATAATTTAAAAGGAACGTAAAAAGTTTGGAATAGTTTCGACCCTGCCTTTCATCATATCGGTGTTTAAATTATCATGTCGAGGTAACATCATCCATCGTAAACTATAGACGTTAACCTCGGCAGGAACCATCGCTTCAACACCATGCAAAAGGGAGAAAGGAGTTGCATTTGTTGACAATCGGGGAGTCGTGCGATACGACCACATGACCCCGTCCAGCTCGTCAGCCCATAACCCTTTCTTTTTCTCGAGTCGCTTCTTCAGTCCGTCAACAATGGTCTTATTAACGGCTTCTGCTTGTCCATTACCTTGTGGATATCTTGGAGTTGAATGGATAAGCTTTATTTTCCATTTGGTGCAGAAACCTTCGAATCGGTGTGAACAGAATTAAGTACCGTTGTCAGTCACGATCTCATATGGTAGACCATGCCGACAAATAATATTTTTCCACACGAAATTCTGAACCTCGGCATCTTGAATTTTTGCAAAAGCTTCAGCTTTAACCCACTTCGAAAAATAATCGACCATTACCAACACATACAGTCGTTGTCGGGACGATGGGAAAGGTCCGACGATGTCCATGGCCCATCGCATGAACGGGTAAGGAGGTGTCAAGAATCTTAAGCATTCAATCGGTTGATGTGACGTCGGGGCATGGCGCTGACATTTTTTGCACTTCGACAATAATCTTGACAATCAGCGACCACAGTAGGCCAAAAGTGACCGTGACGCTTGATTTTCATTACCAGGGAACGACCGCCGGTGTGGTTTCCACATGCGCCCTCATGCATTTCTGCCATTACCCGATCAGCTTCGGCTTTTGAAACACAGCGTAACAACATGCCAGACACATCCCGTCGAAATAACTTTCCATCCATCAACACATACCTCGAAGCTCTCACCCTTAGCCTTCGGGCTGCCCACTTCTCTGCAGGTAAGGCACATTTATCTATATAAGAATATATCTCGGATCTCCAATCTTCTTTTGAGAGTTCACCAAATGTTGCTTCATTAGCCGAGGTTGTCTCATCCGAGACGTTGCTTGCCAAATGGACCTTGGAGTGTGATATACTTGGAATGGAAATTTCCTCGATCGGGATAGATCGCGCTAGCCTATTCGTCGATGCCGAAGCTAAGGTTGCTAAACTATCAGCCGAAGCATTTTCGTTTCTAGGAATTTTCACCATCTCAAGTTCATCAAAGCTTTTCGCAAGATCCTGGACGAGGCGGAGGTACAAAGTCATACGATCATCCTTTGTTCCATAATCGCCCTTATACTGGCTTACGACGAGCTGTGAATCGCAATGAACGCGAATTGCTTTAATGCCCAGGCTTTTTGACAGACTTCATACTCAGCTTCGTTATTCGAGGCTGAAAATCTCAGTTTGATAGATTGCTCGATAATTTCAGCAGTTGGGGATTCGAGACGAATTCTAATGCCTGATCCATTTGACCTGGACGAGCCGTCAACATATAGATTCCATATCCCAGTTGTACACAAATCAGAGGGCTTAAGAGGTAATTCCACGAGAAAGTCGGCGAGGGCTTGAGATTTAATACTAGTGCGACTGCGGAACTCAATATCATATTCACTCAACTCAATTGCCCATTTCGCCATCCGTCCAGAATGACTTGGACTATGCAAGATTGCCCGCAAAGGTTGAGTAGTCATCACAGCAATCGAATGAGATTGAAAATAAGGTCTTAACTTACGAGCACTAACAACCACAACGTAAGCTAATCTTTCCAACATCGAATACCTCATTTCTGCCCCGTCAAGTACTTTGCTGATATAAAAGATTGGTTTTTGTTTGCCGCGGTCGTCCCGCACCAGCACCCCTCTGACAGACATCTCCAAGACCGATACGTACAGCAACAAAGTTTCTCCATCTAGGGGCTTCGCCAATATAGGCGGAGTTGAAATATACTCCTTGAGTTTCGTGAAAGCTTCTTCACACTTCTCGTCCCAATCGAACTTTTTGTTTCCTTTAAGTAGTTGATAGAAAGGGAGACAACGCTCCGTCGATCGTGAAATGAATCTATTCAACGCAGCCACACGTCCCGTTAACCGGTGCACATCTTTTACACTTTTAGGAGATGGCAAATCAATAATAGCCGAGATCTGCTTAGGGTTA